>BQNB010002246.1:24289-64201 GCA_026074375.1 Tanacetum coccineum | reverse complement strand
TTCCTACATAATCTCATTTAATTCCTTCACACCTCTCATTAAATATTCTTCCAATAATATGAATGTATTATTCCACATTTCCTAAAACTCTCATAAACATTCTCCCAATCATTATATTGCCTCATTATTTTGAGGAAATATATCACTTACACTTAATCACACATTATACTATTCATCCTCACTTTGATAATACTCCTCACTTCACCATTCTTGTACAACACACTTCTTCTCCTACAAGCTTGAGTATGAAATTTGAATTATTCCAACTTGCCTCTCTTACACACTATCAACTTTACACTCCACCCTGTCACAACCCACAACAACAACATTTCAAAATATCATTGTTTATTTAAGCTTGTCCCCCTCTTGCTAACATAGGCTCCTATATGTCTCATCCAACTCATTTTAGAACTCACTCACTCACTCATCTAGATAACAAAATTTGAAATTTGAATTTCAAATTTCCCCCTCATAATATCCACACTTTCTCTCCAAGTTTGGGATATTTCTTGAAATATTCTTTGTGCTTAACCAATTACAACTCACACCTTACTTTAGCTTAACCATGGTTAGATTATAACCCAACCTCTCTCACACACAACCCTCTCACAACATTTAAATTTAAATTTCAAATGTTCCATCTGTCACACAATGTCAACTATCATTACTAATTCTACACTCAACCCTATTCACTTTAATTTGAATTTGAAATTCAAATATGGGATGCATTGTATTATCTAATACTTGAGGAATACCCAAAGATAAACCCTTTGTCCATTATTTCTTCTCTTTCTCTTTGATAATGGACAAACACCCCAAAACTATCTTTCAATCACTTCACAAATTTTTTATTTATCAAAATGGCTATTCGAGTTGGTTGACCTTATAACACTATGAGTATTAGAATGAACTTGGAAAGGTAAAACATGAAGTGCACTTAGGGGGTTTAGCAAGAGTGCGTATTTAAAAGTGCCAAAACCACAAACAGTGGTCTACCACATTGGGCGCGTGGGTAGTAAGCCAACCACGAATTGGATTTTTCCAAGTTTATGGTTTTAGGCCTATAAATACTCTCTCTTAGATAGTGTATTCTTGACCTCTTGCCATTCATTCTTTATCTCTATCCCTCTAAGTCAAACACCTCTTGTGTTCTTAATCTTCTATATTATCATCTTTGAAAGAACACATTCTCCACAAGAGAGCCACTCAAGTGCTTAATCCACACTTGTGTGTTGAGTCGAGGGTCTTCTTCTTTATACCATTTGTTAGGTTCACATAAATGGACCCGAACAAAGAAGCTTCGGTCACTCGAAGATACAAGACAAAAGTCTAGCTCGTTTAAGCGTGTAATATTAATGTAATTGGGCATTTATTGAAAAAGCCCATCAAAGCCCAAAGGCCTCATTGTAAGGGTATAAAAAGCCTTTCTTTTCTTCTTTTTTAGGTTAGCTTCTCCATTTTATATTTTTTCATCTTAAGGGTTTGTAGCCTCTCTTTGTTTCTTTCAATAAAAAGTTCTTAATGTTTAATCTTTTGTGCCATTGATCTTGTGCTTAATCCATGGAATGATCTAGGGATCCTACAATTGGTATCAAGAGCCAAAAGTGATTGTTTACCTGGATGAAACCTCTCCGACCGTATTGAATACATAGAAGACAAAATAGAAGGTATCGGAAATGGCCGGGTGATTATACAACAAGATTTCAACAATCTGGAGGCTGAACTCCAATAAGCTCGTGCTCAAATTACTAAACTTCAAAAGAAGCAAATGGGAAATAACCACAAGATTTCTCGGCTCGCTCTCAATGGGCGAGAAAATATTAACTGATCTAGAACCAATCATCGAAGAAATCTAAAGCTGTCAGCCAGCAGACAAGAGAGTCATCTTGAATGTAATCTATGAACACAAGTAACAGATACAGTAGGACCTTCAAACTATTGAGATAGATCTCTACGTTATAGCTTATTGTAGGAACCTAGCCACAGGATGTGTGGTATAAATAAAAACACTTGTCAAATCTTGACTATGTACAGTACAAAGGCAAGTTGTTCATGATATAATACAATGGTAATCCCGTTATATACCTTATTTTTTCATAATACTGACTTATCTTTCTTGCATCATCATCTTTGTCATCATCATTAAGGGAATCCATAACCCTGGACTTCTAATAAATCGATAGATACTTATTTGATATGTGAATTAATCTATATTTCGATATCACTATTGTGAATCGGTTTTAGTTGGATTTTTAGGGGGTGTTGTTTGAGAGCTTGAGACTTTGAAAATCATTCTTATTACGTGTTTCTTATGTTGATAGAATGCCTCCTAAAAGGACATCAACATCTGAAGCACTAGCCATGACTTAGGCTGCCATCAAGAAACTAGTTGCTGATAGTGTCACCACGGCTCTGGAAGCACAAGTTGCAACAATGGCAAGTACTATCCCAATAGGAACACCAGACCTACTGGAACTCCTGTAGCAAAAATGGGAAACTATAAAGAGTTCATAAGCTGTCAACCTTTCTACTCCAATGGTACGGAAGGAGCAGTTGGCCTCATTCGCTGGTTTGAACGGACTGAATCAGTATTTTCTCGTAGCAACTGTGCAGAGGAAAACAATGTAACATTTGCTACTGGTACCCTGACTGATGATGCCTTATCCTAGTGGAATGCATACGCATAACCTATTGGAATAGGACAAGCTAACAAGATCACCTGGACTGAGTTGAAAAGGCTCTTAATAAATAAGTATTATCCTCGAACTGAAGTCAGAAAAATGGAAAATGAATTTTACAATCTGACTGTAAAAGGAAATGATCTTAAAACTTACGTTAGAAGATTCCAGGAATTAGCAGTCTTATGCCCAAACATGGTACCAAACACCGAGAAACTCATGGAAGTTTTCATTTGAGGATTACCCAGAAGTATTGAAGGAAATGTTACCGCCTCTAAGCCTCAAACTTTGGAGGAAGCCATTACCATAACTCAGAGGTTGATAGATCAGGTAACAAAGCACAATTCTATGCACGGAATCAATGATCACAAACGAAAGTTTGATGATAGAAGAAACACCACTAATAGCAACAACTACCCAAATAATCGCATCAACAACTATCAAAACAACCATAACAACCGCAACGATGATTACAGCCAACAGCAGAATAAAAGACAAGAAACCTTTAGGTCTTATGCTGCCACCCCAACTAAAAACAATAGGTATATTGGAAGCCTTCCTTTGTGTAAGAAATGCACTATGCATCACACAGGACCTTATAATTTCAAGTGTCAGACTTGCAACAGGGTAGGTCATATGACCAGGAACTGCATAAATAAAGGACCAGCCATTGGAAGCAATCAGCAACCAGTATTAGTAAATTGTCATGCCTGTAGAGAGAAAGGGCATTACAATTATCAGTGCTCAAAGATAAACAACAGTGCCCACGAAAGAGCATACTTGCTAAGGGACAAGAACGCTCACCGAGACCCAAACGTAGTCACGGGTACGTTCCTTTTAAACCAACATCTAGCTAGAGTATTATTTGATTCGGAGCAGATAAAAGTTTTGTATCCATATCTCTTACTTCTATGCTTAATATCCCACCAATTACACTAGATACCACTTATGATATTGAAATGGCCAATGGAAACTTAGTAGGCACTAATACCGTTATTCAGGGTGCAACTCTGATTCTGTTAAATCAACCTTTTGAAATTGATCTTATGCCAATTAAACTTGGTAGTTTCGACTTCGTCATTGGTATGGATTGGTTATCCAAGTATCATGCTAGAATTATTTGTGACGAGAAAGTCGTCCACATCCCAATTAACGGTAAAACTTTGATCATCCGAGGTGATCAAAGTAAAACCCAACTAAGTCTCAAATCCTGTATAAAAACCAAAAGGTATATCTCCAGGGGATGTCAAGTTTGCATAGCCCAAGTAATAGAAAAGAAGTCAGACGATAAACGACTGGAAGACATACCAGTAGTCAGAGAATTTCTGGAAGTTTTTCTTGAAGATCTACCTGGCCTACCACTAGTTCATTAAGTAGAATTCCAAATCGACTTAATTCCAAGAGCGACGCCAGTGGCCCGAGCACCTTACAGATTAGCTCCTTCATAAATGCAGGAACTATCGAACCAACATCAAGAATTGGCAGACAGAGGTTTTATCCGACCAAGTACTTCACCTTGGGGAGCTCCTGTCTTATTTGTTAAAAAGAAAGACCGATCTTTTAGAATGTGTATCGATTACTGGGAACTAAATAAACTTACTGTAAAGAATCGTTACCCATTACCCAGGATCGATGACTTATTCGACCAACTTCAAGGTTCGAGTGTTTACTCAAAAATCAACTTAAGATCAGGTTATCATCAACTGAGAGTAAGGAATGAAGATATTCCCAAGACTACTTTTAGAACGAGGTACAGACACTATGATTTTCAAGTGATACCATTTGGTTTAACTAACGCACCTGCTATATTCATGGATCTCATGAACCGTATGTGCAAACCATACTTGGATAAATTTGTGATAGTGTTCATCGATGATATTCTCATCTACTCTCATAACAAAGAAGAACACGCAGATCATCTAAGAATAATCTTGGAATTACTTAGAAAAGAGAAATTATATGCCAAGTTCTCCAAGTGTGATTTCTGGATCAGTATCGTACAATTTCTTAGACACTTAATTAATAGTCAAGGACTTTATGTTGACCCCGCCAAGATTGAAGCAGTTAAGAATTGGGCATCTCCTACTACACCCACATAAATACGTCAATTCTTAGGACTTGCAGGCTATTATTAAAGATTTATCAATGATTTTTCAAAGATTGCAAAGTCTTTGACTGAATTAACCCAGAAGAACAAGAAGTATATCTGGGGCGAAGACCAAGCGACAGTTTTCCAACTACTTAAGTAGAAGCTTTGTGAAGCTCCAATCTTAGCATTACCATAAAGAAACGATGATTTTTGTTGTTTACTGTGATGCATCACTTCAAGGACTGGGAGCTGTATTAATGCAAAGGGAAAAGTTATTGCATATGCATCCCGACAACTCAAACCTCATGAAGAAAACTATACCACTCATGATCTTGAATTAGGAGCAGTAGTGTTCGCTCTTAAAATTTGGAGACACTATCTATATTGTACAAATTGTACTGTGTTCACTGATCATAAAAGTCTTCAGCATATCCTTGATAAAAAAGAGTTGAATATGAGACAACGTCGTTGGTTAGAATTGCTCACAGATTACGATTGTAAGATTCGTTACCATCCTAGAAAGGCAAATGTTGTGGCAGATTCCTTAAGTTGAATCAAACCACTCCAAGTTAGATCATTAGTCATGACCATTCACCTAAAATTTCCATCACAAATCCTCCAAGCCCAAAATGAAGCACTTAAAGAAGAAAACCTCAAAGCTGAGAACTTACGAGGAATGAACAAAGCATTTGAAATACGTCCTGATGGAACCCGATGTATCAAGAATCAAAGTTGGTTACCACTCTTTGGTAATCTGAGGGACTTGATCATGCCTGAATCTCATAAATCAAAGTATTCCATTTACCCAGGTTCTGACAAGATGTATCAGGATCTAAAGAAACTCTATTGGTGGCCTAACATAAAGGCAATCATTGCTGAATATGTCGGCAAATGTTTAAATGTTTAACATGTTCTAGAGTTAAGGCATAATGCAAAATCATCCGGCTTACCATACAACAGAGATTCCCTATAGTGGAAATAGGAAATAATATACAATGCATTCGTTACAAACTTCCAAACATCAAACGGACATGACATAATTTGGGTCATTGTTGATCGCCTTACAAAATCCGCACATTTCATACCTACCCGAGAGACAGATAGTATGAAAACCCTTACCAGGTTGTACATCAAATAAATAGTCTCCTGGCCTGGTGAGCCAATATCCATCATCTCGGATCATGACATTCATTTCACATCCAGATTCTGGCAATCACTACAAAGTGCCTAGGTACTCATTAACATGATTATGCATATCATCCCGAAACCGATGGACAAAGTGAAAGAACCATCCAAACACTCGAAGACATGCTTCGAGCCTTTGTCATAGACTTTGAAAAAGGATGGGAAAGACACTTACCATTGGTGAAATTCTCTTACAATAACAGTTATCATAAATATTAAGCAGTACCGTTTTGAAGCACTGCTATGGTTGAAAGTGCAGAACACCGTGTTATGTTTTGTGTCGAAGTGAGATTTTCACCTCACGATACCAAAAATAATTCATGAAACACTGAAAAGATAGTGCAAATTCAAAAAAACAACGTTTGCAGGCTGCAAGAGATCGCAAAAGAAGTAACGCCCAATGTCAGCGAAAGCCTTAAGAATTTCATTTAAGAATCGTGTTGTAAGTTTCAAGTGTCACCTCGAAAGGTGGTCAATCGTTTGGAAGTTAGGAAAGCTTAACCTCGGTACATTGGACCATTCAAAATCCTTGAACGGATTGGCCCAGTGACATATAAACTAGAGCTTCCTGAAGAGCTCAGTAATATCCACAGTACTTTCCACATTTCTAATCTAAAGAAATGCTTATCTGACGAATCCCTTGTCATTCCAATGAAAGAGCTTCAGCTCAATGACAAACTCAACTTTGTAGAAGAACCAGTGGAGATTATGGATCGAGAAATCAAGCAACTAAGACAAAGTCGTATTCCTATAGTCAAAGTAGGATGGAACTCTAAAAGAGGACCAGAATTTACGTGGGAACGCGAAGATGAAATTCGTGCCAAATATCCCATCTATTTTTCCAGCATCTCTTCAAAATCCAATTAAATCTCGGGATCTATATTTCTGTAAGGATGGGGGACTATAACAACCGGCAATTTTCGTCAATGTAATATCCATCTATTAAATTAGATGCACTGTAACATCCATCTATTATATATACCACCTTCTTACAGGGAAATTTTTTGCTTTATCTCATTATGCAACGTAACTTGCATCTCTAAAGTAAACGAGCTCACGCAACCCTCTTATCAACTGCATCTAATCTATGTTTATATCATATTAACAACCTAATATGGTCAAGTCTATATCTTAATATTATTTTACGAAGGTACATTTATCCATTTAACATACTTTTCAAAACGTATACCAAAACAAGCAATAAACGTTAACGTTTATATCAATAACCCTAATTTATATGTAATTATATATATAAAAAAGAATGTACAAGCCTTTAAATCATGTGTACAAGTATCAATACACAACATTTACATATCTTTTCCTCCTAAATCCAAGTAACGACTTTCTAAACACAATGTACAAGTCAATAATGCAAGAAAGTCAAATTAGGTCATTTAATCTCCTAAATCATGTTTAAACTTTACCACCATTTTAGTACAGAGATCACGCACTTCATGACATGACTTTTATAACCAAGCCTAAACCTTATTCATCATAACCCTAATCTAAAACCTAACACTAAAAACAAAACCCTAAACCACTAATTTTCACTTCCACTAAAAACTAAACTCTAAACCTAAAACTAAGCCCCTAAAACCTTAATCCTAAGCCTTAATCTCAATCCTAACACTAATCCTAAACCTTAATCTCAATCCTAACACTAATCCTAAACCTTAATCTATCCTAAACCCTAACCCTAACTCGAATTTTAAGTCAAAAACCCTAACCCGAAAGCAAAACAAACTCGGCACCCCT
The DNA here is from genome assembly GCA_026074375.1 of Tanacetum coccineum. NCBI lineage: Eukaryota > Viridiplantae > Streptophyta > Magnoliopsida > Asterales > Asteraceae > Tanacetum > Tanacetum coccineum. Next base: position 56,494 of record BQNB010002246.1, on the reverse strand, counting down.
TTTTATCCATTTTTGACCCATTTTACACTCAAGCTAGCAACCAAGCACCTCAAGCACCTTTATGACATCACCAAGCAGCCTCCCAAGTAGCTTACAAGCACCTCCATCACCACCCTTAAGCTCCAAGGCTTCTAGATAAACACCTCCTTGTCACCTCCTTGTAGCCGAAACCACCACAACACCCTCCACCTTGCATTGCTACACTCCATAGCTTCCATGAATCACCTATAGCCCTCCTTAATCACCACTCTACAGCTCTTGACACCTTTCATAGTTAAAACTTAGGCACTAAGGCTCCTTGAACACTATAAATAGCCAAAACATGCATAACATTCAAATCACACCTCAAAACTTCAACACACACTCAAATGGAGTTCTAGCCTTTCCATAGCAGCAATAGAAGATCAATAGAAGTCCCTAACTCAGATAGACCCAAGAATCAAGAAAAACAAAGCCTTGAAGTCGTTACTAGGCGTACGAACCCAAAACCCATTTACCCATTTTAGCTCAAGTAAGCCTAAGATATTGTTCCATAAGATATATCTAATACAATAAAATGTTCATTAACTCTTACAGATCATGGATGAACTCTTTTGAAGCTTTGAATCTCCAAACCCATGTGTTTTCATAAAAAACGCCTAAAACTGGACCCTTTTTGATTTTCTAGCTACGATCAATTTTCTAAACTTTTGTTACGTTAAAACTTCTTATTTTAGCTTATACTAATAAGCTATAACCTGCAAATATCATTTGGAATCCTAAAATAAGCTTGCATGGCATTTTGGACTTGTTTTGCAAAAGTATTCCATGCAAGGGGTATATATCGTAACTTTCTAAAATTTATAACTAAAGGGGCTGAAATGTTTATTATTTCAAAGTTAAAAACTATAAGGACCTATTTTGCCAAGTTTCAAAGTTAAAGGTTTAAAATTTATATATATTTATATATAAAGGACTAAACTTGTAAAAGTTTATAAACCAGGGGTATATATTGCCAATTTTGCAAACTTATAAATATTATATTTTTATATTAATTATAAAAATAATATATATAAATTATTCTAGCTTTTAAAGAAACTTAAAACTATAATGTATCACATTACTAGGAGAAGCTTCATGTGAGGGGTTTCATTTGGGTATACGTTTTGACGAGTTTGCTGGAATTTTACGATTTAAAGTGTCATGGCTCCTCAAATGTTTACTACATGACCTCTGAATTATGATGGCCCGAACAGTGATACAATATTTCCATAATAAATCCAATCAAAGTGATATTTCATTATGACATAAAACATATCCAATCAAACTAAGACTTGACATATTACCTAGGTTGTGTGACGAAGCCGTTACTTTCATTTCATATACTTTTGCCATCAATCAGATTTCCCTGTACTGTTAAGGTGAGTTCATAGCCTCGCATTCAATCTTTTAAATGTTTCATAAACCCGCGAGGGGGATACATGCTATAAACCATGAATGCAAGTATTTTTCTGTATGCTATCCTGATACATTATTGCCTAAGTCCCTACTTTTGCCATTAAGTCCCCACTATCATGAACCGTTAATTACTCGTCGGGTAAGCGCGAATGCTGTGAATAGATCTATGTTGGGACGGACTCCCGTTGGTTTGCCTATACATCGTAACCAATAGCACACATTTGAATAACTTTACGGGTGTTTTGGCAAAGACACCCGTTGGGGCAATTATTTGTGATTATTTAACCTAAGGTTTCGGTGTCATGAGCTTAGGGCAATAATACTATTTTTCATGATAATTGTATGTGTTGCAATTATTACAAACTATGGGTGTATAACAACGTAACCCACTATTGAGCTTGTATTCAAAACTGTTTACTATAAACCTATGAATTTCACTCAACATATTGTGTTGACTTTTTAGCATGTTTATCTCAGGTAACTGAACATTCTTATGAGCACGAGTGACACGAGACTTAGATGGCTAAACTGTTTATCATTCAAACTTTATGTTTATCATGTAATTTTGGACCTTTATTTGTAAAAACTCTGATGAAATAATGAATGATAACTTATCTTTTAAAAACGTCTCTTTCGAGTCGTTTTCTATGATTATGACTGTTGTACTATGAAATAATACCCCAGATTAGCTTCCGCTGCTATATGTCAAAAATGAAGTTGTTTATATGCTATAATAAAAAAATCCCAAATCATTTTCATTCAAAACAAAAGAAGATGATTATTGAAACGGTCAAATTTTATTTAATAACATTTGACGAGCTAGCTAATCTTTCTTTTAATTTAAACAGGTGTTCCAGGGCAACCAGACAAATTTGGATCCGTACCAAGAACACCCATATATTTCTCAACCCGCCTCATGACACATACCTATCAAAACCTCATAGAACTTGAGCCATGACCCGCGCAAGAAAACTGAAAATAAAATTGTAATCCTTATCTTTCACATTTACTATGGTCATTCAAAGACATATAACGCTCGAGCAACACAGTTCACCATCACCTCGAACCTTTTCAAGTAATTATCGTTTATATTTCAAGGGGCCCAATGTAAACTTTAACATCTATACAAGTTTACGAAATATAAACTAGTAAGTATATAAGTCACTGCCTTTAAAAAAAAGTATATAAGTCACTAGATGAACACCCTCAATCTAATCTATTTTATTTTTGGGTATAATAACATCATTAATCTAGTAATCAAGATTCTGCGATAAAAAACAAGAACAAAAACATTAAAATAAAAATAAAGAGCTTACATCTTTAGCACGTAAAAATGAACTTAACATCTTCTAAACCCAGTATGTATTGAATTGTTGGTAAAAATGAAGTTATGGTTTTTGGGGAAGAATGACATTTTTCTTTTAACTTTTACTCTTTTACCCCCCTTATTCTTTTAAATTTTCAAAACATGTATGAATTTGCTTTACTAAAATTTAAAAACACGAGTCGAGTTTTGGCAAGGCTCGATCCACTAGATAATATTAGTCCGGTTTGATATTTCGACGAGCCTTTATGAGGAAGATTGACCTTGAGCTCGAAAAGCTTTACTAATAATGATTTTTTTATGAAGTTGACTAAAAATGAAATATAAAACAAGATTTGAATCCGAATCGAACTCGGCTCGAAAAACCTTTCTACGCTTAGCGACAATTGGTGTGCTTTCGAGCGCATTCCGGGTCAGAGCTCGAGAATTACTCGACAAAACACGTCTTGTTTACGCTTTTTGTTTGCCCCCCCACCCCACTCGTCTACCAACAAAAGCTCGACTTCGGGATGACTTATGACTTGTTATACTTTTTAGCATCTCTTTTTATGACTTTACCCATTACACGAAAAGCATAACTTAAATTGATCCTCATATAAGTATAGGTCATTAAAGCTACCTCTGATTAGAACATTCAAGGGGAGTTTTAAAAAACAGGAGATATAAAGCAACATACCGTTGCTACTTCGATCGAACACAGAAAGCTTCTCGCCCGTGGGAATGTGAATAGTCTTTGGCCCGACCTCCCCATTTAAAAGCTTATTAACGATTCGGATATTCGCAAAGGTTCCCCTGGCCATAATTTCATCATTACCACGACGACTGCCATAAGAGTTGAAGTCCCTGCGGTCAACTCCACGGTCAAGAAGGAACTTTGCAGCAGGACTGTCTTTATGGATAAATATGGTCGGTGTAATACTGTCACCAAAGTTGAGTAGGCAGTAAGCATCTTTCACTCCGTGGGGACCTGGCGGGTCCATCGTCCATATCCCTGAATATAATGGTGCTCTTGAAAGAAGTTGAGTGGGGTCCCATGAATAGAGACTTGATGAAGGGACAGATAGCTTATTCCACATTGGATTTCCCTGTGTAAGCTTGGTATAGTACTCTTGAACATATCCGGCAACACACTCGACTGAACCACCTGTGAGATTAAAAACGAGAAGAAAAAGGCTTAATCGTGTTGACATTTATTGTTGTTTAATTAAAAAGTCAAAATAGATCCTGAACATTCTATCAACCATAACTTATGTAAATGATAGCTAATAGTTCAAACAATAAAAAACAATAGCCAACAAGTATCAAGATGTCAATGTTTTTTCATAATACTATTAAACTCCTCCGCCCAAGTCGGCGGACCTTGAATCTAGTGAAATATAAAACAAGATTTGAATCTGAATCTAGTGAAATATAAAACAAGATTTGAATCGCAATAATCAAATAATGAGATTATCTTATAACTTAATGGAGAAAATGACTAAAATAAAACAAATTTAATATTTAGATTGATTTAATCTAAAATGTTAAGACCTTTTTTTGTAATTTATGACAACGATTAAAACAACTTATTAACTGATAAAAGAATCACATTTTCCAGATAGTTAATAACAAGTTACCGGCTTACAAAAATATTAGTATATGTTTTTGTGATACTTGCCGCCTCAAAATATTTACTTTAAAAACTTGAGTAAACTGCAAAATACATCCTTGTTGTTTCATGTTTCTCACGAAATACATCCATGATCGAAACTATTAGCAGTTTACACTACTCGTTAGGCAAAACGTTTACTAATAAGGTGGTAATAAATTGAATTGTCTTAACTATGCCACTTAATTTGGGAGACATTATTTTTAATGAGTCTCCCCATTAAAAGGCATTAAGGGTTAGACCCACTCATTAAGTAGAGACCGAGAGGGGTTATGGCCCCTTCAAAAATTTGTCATAAGTACATTCTAACGAGGTAGGTATCATTACTACAAATGTTAGATGAAAATGTAAGTTTACCTCCTTAAAACAAATATGTTATAGGTTGACCGCTCTACTTAAACTTGTCAATTTCGTCTATCTACTATGGTTCTTTGCATGGTCAAAAAATCAGCCAACAAATGGATAATGTGTACTACTAAATTTATTATTTGTTTTAGTTAAAATTACATGAGATATCTAAGGGTTTGTTAGGTGTTGTACATGAGTTTTTGGATTAGAGTTTAATTAGATTGGATTTAATTTATTGGTGGTTCAAAAAATAATAATAAGTGAGAGAAAATATATTATTAAATGATAAATAATTATTTTATAGTTTTAAAAATGAGTTTTGATATTAAAAAATTATAACTTATTACAAAGAGAGAAGATAAGTGGAGAAATAATTTTATGGCCCACACTTTGCTAAACCGCATCCTATCGGATTTAAACAGTAGTATCTTTTTTTGGCAAGGTCCCAAATATCTAACCCAAAGAGATAAAATAAACAAACAAGTTTTATGTCCTTAACTTCAAAACCCAATCCCAAGTACCATACCAAACAGACCCAAATATTTTTTAATTACCTCACACTTTTTCAAACTTCTAACAAAACAAAGAATAGTAGGTACACACATCAGGTGAAACATTGAAAGATGAATTAATTAGATCCAACAACTTGTAGATTGTAACAAAATTCTTATACAGACATATCCAAATATTTTTGTGTACACCTTCATGTTAACATGTGTAAGGTCTTATCCAAGTATCTTACACAAATTACTGTCTTGATGTTTGTTACCCGAGTTGGTTACCAGTTATACAGTTGCTAACGTTTAAAGAGGTGTTAACGTGAGATTTATATACCGAGTGTTATACGGAGTTCTGTATCCAATTATACAGTCCGAGTATTAAGCTTTTTAAAACTGATACAACTATACAAATGGTACAAGTATCACCAATGACTAAATGGACTAACTTGATTTCAAAATAAGATCGTAAAAGACATACAACAAGCCTATCATTGAAGACAGCCGAGAAACTTTTACACAAAACTTTCCAAAAAGGTAGTCGCCATGGGATTAGTATGCTCACAATATCGAGTCGGATACCCAGGTAAACCAAAAAAACAAAAAAATTGGATAAACTTCCAACATCATAAGATTGTATAGCCATCATAACATATTGATCATATCATAACCATAATACATATAATTAAAATATGAACAAAGGGCAACACATGTGCCATATTTAAGCTCCAATATATGCAGCTTCCAGACCACTTCCAGCTTTAAGGAGCAATGGATTCCGAGCCCACTTTCGGATTCTCAATGATACATCAGTAATCAAGAAAAAGGTAAATTAACGATCAGAATTTACGATAGGAGTGATCCTCAAAAGATCAAAGAATTTTTCCTCATTACCACATCAGTTGCCTACACAACAATAATTTGCACATCTCCACACTAGACCCGACAACCTGCATATACATTCAAAGTTACGTAATCATCAGATTGCCTTCCTATAAATCACATAAACCTTTAGAAAATTTAACTTTGGTAAGATAAGCGGGGGACGAAATTCAACACTGTATGAAAAAAAGTGTATGAGAGATGATGATGTATTATGGGCACCTTTTATCAATTTTTTTTAATTGGCCAATAAAATTTACACCTAAATTAAAACTTTTGAAAAGAATGAGGGGGTGTTTGGTTCATTTTGAGTAATGAAAATGAGAATAGTAATAAGAATACTAAGGAATATAATGAGTATTTTCATTATAAGTGATTGTGCTTGGTTTATTCTAATTAGCAAAACCTAACCACTTTTTTAAAAACAACTTTCAAAAACTCTCATACCAACTGGAATAAAAAAGAACCATCAAATATACAAAAGAAAATAAAATATAGATCGTATGTACATCTTTAGTTAAGATATTTCTACGTTTCATTTTTTATTACATATTAAACACAAAATGTGTTCCTTAAATATTCATGATCAAAAATTTGTTGCTGCGAGAATCAAATTTATGTTAATTCGTTGCTTTTGATCAATTTTGGGAAAAAATTATAAAGAGAAAGTAAACTAAAACATAGAACATGAGTGTAGACATGGGGAGAAAAAAAAATGAAAAATATAAATAAATAGTATTACTTGGTTCATTACCTCCAAATTATAGAGGAATTGTGGATTACCCAAAAGTAGGTAATGATTTATTGCATTATAGCTAATCAACCATCACTAATCATTATCATTGCTATTCCTTACTCCTTAATACCTTCAACCAAACGCACCCTAAGTTAATTTGAATGGCCAAACGACAACTCAACATAAATGAAATGCCTAGGGGTAAGCAAGCGTACATTTCATGTGGTAAAAATGCTAGGATTGAGCAGACTTGTTTTCAGGTTGATAATTATATATATATATACTATAGGCGGCATAAAACGCTGCCGTTTTTTGCAGCTAGCTACAGTAGCTACAGTTACCGGCTCATGGGCCGGCCCATTTAGTTTTTTTTTCTTTTTTTTTCTTTATCCAGGCAAATTAAAAAAAAATAAAAAATTGCTCGGCACAAAATAAGAAACAAAATTACAAAAGTACTTAATTATTTTGATCAAAAAATATCCGCGGCACGAGACCAAACACATAAGCTGATATAAAAAAAATAAACTATTGCACAAAATAATTAAAAAAATTTTGCTCGGCACAAAATAACAAATTTTTTTACAAAAGTATTGATTTATTCAGATCAAAAAATACCACAACATGACGCCGGAAAAAAATATATAGATTTATTCAGATAAAAAAATACGCACGACATTACGCCCGCCCAACACATAAGCCCATATAAAAAAACTATTAAACATGAGACCGAAAAAATAAACCCGCACAAAATAAAAAATAAAAAATACCGCATCAACGCGCGGACAATCATGCTTAAAAAAAACACCCACATCTATGATAAAAGAAACACCGCCCCGCAGCAACGCGCGGGCAACTATGCTTGTTTAGTACTATATGTCATTACTCAATCTGTATACATGAATTGTTAGCTATATGCTTTAATATCGTCTACCTTGTTACAGGTGCACAAACACTGGGGAAAAGGTCTGAAGACTGAGATATAGTAAGATAGTCCTGATGAGTCCTGACCAAACTTGGGCCGATGCCACATGGACCAGATTCTTTTGGATAAGATGTTATTTGGAGTAACGATGTTACTTAACAAGCAAGATTGTTAAATAAAGGGCAAATCGCATAAAAAGTTACTCATCTTAGGCTCAATGTCAATTAAAGGTACTCATCTTTTTTTTTCTCAATTTAAGGTATCGATCTTTGTTTTTGTTGCAACGTTAGGCAATTAACAGGTTTTTCGGTTATATTTCTAACGATCGTTATTTTATTATTGCATCGTTAGTCCTTTATATACTATATTTATTTTCTAGATCTGGCCCGTCCAAAACGACCCTCTATATCACATTTTCACGACTCGGGTTCTAAAGATATTTTATGCGAAACGACGTTTCGGACAACTTTTTAGTTTTAACCGAGACCTGAATCTCAACAGAAAATGACCAAAATGCCCTTACGGGATTCTGCTGGAACTTATTATATTTTTAATAAAACGCAGAAATTTGACTTTCGGTTTTGACCCGCTATCATGCGATTTTAAAACTAACAAACCTCGCGGCAAAGTAAAATGTCATTCCGAACAACTTTCATGTTTCGCCGGAAGGCTATAACGGACTCGACAGTGCTCAAATCGGACGTTTTCAAATCTGCAAGCTTATTACTTTTTTATACACATATTTTTATACACGTTTTTCTACATGATTTTATCCACGGTTTTATACACACATTTTTATAGACACGTTTTATACACATATTTTTATACACGTTTTATACACACATTTTTATGCACATTTTTATACACACGTTTTTATACACACATTTCTATACACGTTTTTCTACATGCTTTTATCCACGATTTTATACATACATTTTTATACACGTTTTTACAGACACATTTTTATGCATTTTTTTTAAAACGTGGATAAAAATGTGTGTAAAAACGTGTATAAAAATATGTGTATAAAAAAGTAATAAGCTTGCAGATTTGAAAACGTCCGATTTGAGCACTGTCGAGTCCGTTATAGCCTTCCGGCGAAACATGAAAGTTGTTCGGAATGACATTTTACTTTGCCACGAGGTTTGTTAGTCTTAAAATCGCATGATAGCGGGTCAAAACCGAAAGTCAAATTTCTGCGTTTTATTAAAAATATAATAAGTTCCAGCAGAATCCCGTAAGGGCATTTTGGTCATTTTCTGTTGAGATTCAGGTCTCGGTTAAAACTAAAAAGTTGTCCGAAACGTCGTTTCGCATAAAATCTCTTTAGAACCCGAGTCGTGAAAATGTGATATAGAGGGTCGTTTTGGACGGGTCAGATCTAGAAAATAAATATAGTATATAAAGGACTAACGATGCAATAATAAAATAACGATCGTTAGAAATATAACCGAAAAACCTGTTAATTGCCTAACGTTGCAACAAAAACAAAGATCGATACCTTAAATTGAGAAAAAGAAAGATGAGTACCTTTAATTGACATTAAGCCTAAGATGGGTACCTTTTTATGCGATTTGCCCTTAAGTAAACCTTAATTTTTTTCCGAATCGATTTCGAACGAATATTGAGTGAGAATGTGTCCGCGCGTTGCGGCGGGGCTCACTTGTATGCATGCGTAGTTTGTTCGCGATGCGAAAATCTTTCCGTGGGTATTTTTTTATCGGAATGAATCGGTCGATATGTGTTATATATTTGATAAGAAAGTTTATTATATAAAAAAGTCGTAGATAGTTAAAAGTTGAGGGTACGTTTTGTAATTTTTTTTCTATGTTGAGCCGGTTGTAAATGGCAAAAAAGTGTATGCCATTTATATAATTTAAACTTTCACATAATTTTAGGTAGTTTAGGGTGTGTTTTGAAACTATATATATATTTTTTAAATATTTACAAGCGTTGCAATATTAGGCTCGTTTTGTTCGCAATTCGAAGATCTTTTCGCGGGTATTTTTTTATCTGAATGAATCGGTAGATATGTGTTATATATTTGATAAATAAAGTTTATTATATATGAAATTCGTAAATAGTTAAAAGTTGAGGGTACGTTTTGTAAATTTGTTTTTTTTATTTATATTAAAGTTCAACATTTTTTATAAAATCGTGCGTACGTCGGAAGCGTTGCAATATTGGGCTCGTTTTGTTCGCAATTTGAAGATCTTTCCGTCGGTATTTTTTTATCTGAATGAATCAGTAGATATGTGTTATATATTTGATAAATAAAGTTTATTATATAAAAAAGTCGTAAATAGTTAAAACTTGAGCGGTCGTTTTGTAAATTTAAAAAAAAAAATTTACTGCCGCTTATGTTGGGCCGAAAGATTTTTTTTAATTTGGACCATTGGTGGGCTGTTTTTTTTTTCGCCGGCGAAACAGCGTCGTATTTCTTCATTTTTAGTACATATAGTAATTATTTGTATGCACGATTTCAACAAAACTTTAAACGCACTTTAGAAAAACAAAAAGCTTAAGGGCCTGTTTGGTTCACAGAATGTTTTTGGTGGAATTGGAATATGTCCAAAGAATTGGAATGTGAAGGAATTGGAATGTTAAGGATTTAGAATTTGTATGATTTGGAATTTGAAGGAATTGAAATTTGCAAAAATAACGCGTGTTTGGTTGGAAAAATAAATTATTTTAAAATATTCAAAATTTATTTTAGTTTAAAATATATTATACTAAAATAATTTAAATTTTATTTTAATTTTGATTTAATGAAAATAATTATTTTAAAATATATTTTGATTTAATAAAAATAATTATTTTAAAATATATTATAAATTAATATATATTAGTTATATAAAACTTTATTATATTTACCATTATTTAAAAAACGGTATTTTTATATAAAATATAATTTTATTGAATATTAAATAAATGATTATTATTAAATATAATTAAATTGTTATTAAAATTTTATTTATTATTTATATTTAAAAATAATAAGTTATATTCAATTTTAAATAAATAATACTTTTATTAAATAATAATTTGTATTTATACTTATTAAATATAATTGAATAATAATAATAATAATAATAATAATAATAATAATAATAATAATAATAATAATAATAATAAAGTGATTTATAATAATAATAAAAAATATAATAATAATAATTAAAAAAAATTTGTTAAAAGGTTACCCTGGTAAATATATTAACTAAAAACTGTTAAAATACAAATGAAATGTGTCTGAAGTACCACATTAACCTCAAGCTACATACAGCTTGATAAACAAGTATTTATGACATGCCATAAACACAAACAAAGCCTAGTAAATAACAAAAACTAAGCTAGACATGAACCAAGATGAGAACATAAAATCAAGCGAGCATCCCGCAAACCAGAAGCAACACAACAGGAGCAAATACGATCCAGGTGAGTGTGCCTCCTTAAAAAACCTTACCAAAGAAAACCCAATGAGAAAAACCTTGGATAAGAAAAAAAGAGTACAACCATCACCTGGAACTCCCATCATGAACAATACAGTAGCTTGGAATCTTCCATTGGTCAAGCAACAGACAAGACCGGGATGACATCTTCTTGAACTTGAAAGTAACCAACTTCAACCGCACCATAGATATAATAACATCAACAATTTGATCAGAAGACAAAGTCTTCTTCTTGAATAATCTTTCATTCCTTTCCAACCAAATGTAGTATGATGTATCAGCAAGCACAAGTCTAGAAAGAATACTAACTGTCGTTTTGCCCTTAAATATAGGATTAATGAATGTAGTAACATCAATAATCTGAGGTGGAATAGAATCCATGCCGCAAAGAACACGAACATTAGACCACACATGCGAAGAGAAAGCACACTCAAAGAACAAGTGATCATGAGAATCAGGAACTAAATCACACAAGGGGCATCTAAGCAGGTTTATGTCGATACTTGGACCGATATCCCATTACCGCACCCTGTCTTGTGTCTTCAATTTCTGTTGAAAAACCAACCACATATGTATAGCATGATGAGGGATAAAATGAGGAAACCAGACTACATTATACCAATTAACAATATCAGCCCTAGTCTGAATCGTATCCTAAGAACTGGCCACCGAGAAAGGCTGCAAAACACCATCCCTATCACGCCATAAAATGACATCATCAATATCATCAAGTAATAAAGGAACCTGTAATTGGGCCATAATCGAGAACCTAGAAAGCCAGTCAAGAGGCCATCGCCAAACACCCTCAGAAATAAGGTTATAGACCGGGTCATCAAGAGAAAAACCCGATCTAGCAATATCCCTATTAGAAAACATGTCCTCAAGAGGACACACATCAGCCCATCGATCAAACCAAGCAGATGTAGATTTGCCATTGTTAACCTTATGCCAAACAAAAGGTCGGATTGTGGATCGAATTTAGAGAAGCTTGCGCCATCCCCAACTAGCATCACCTCTACAAGGAACATCTCCCAATCGACTTTGGCTTTTCCTTTCTTCATTTCTTCTTGACACCACAGAAAACCACGCATAAGTTGTTATAAGTCATGCACAATACGGTTAGGGAGTATAAAAACAGAAGCCCAATAGATATGCATGGATGACACAACCGACCGTATTAATTGGAGATGACCAGCAAGGGATAGAAACTTATTCCTCTAATCATTAACTCTACTTTTAAGCTTTTTAACAAGGATTTTGCAATCACGGTATAAGAGTCTAGAAGAAATAAGAGGCACACCCAAGTACCTTACAGGCAAAACCCCTTCAGCAAAAGGCATAGAATTTAAAATATATGCTTTAATAGCATTGGGAACATTACAAAAGAACGACGTGCTCATAGGAATGCTTGGAACAAGACCTGAAACCTGTTTAAATTCCTTCAACGCATCCATAATAACAGCAACCGAACTAGGGTTACCACGAGAAAATAAGAAAAGGTCATCAGCAAAACACAAGTTAATAATCCTTTGTTGTTCACATAGATGATAGTACTGGAAATCATCTTAATCGTGCACCCTATGCTGCAATATTAAGGTAAGAATTTCCATAACTAAAGTAAATAGATATGGAGATAGAGGATCACCCTGCTGCAAACCTCGCTTACTTTTAAACCAACCATGCAGGTTACCATTAACACATATAGAATAAGAGGCCCCAGAAACACAAACCATAATCCATTGGACCATCTTAGGGTGAAAGCCAAAGCCCATAAGAATAGTTTCAAGAAACCTCCAATCCACAGTATCACAGGCCTTTTGAATATCAACTTTGAATGCACATCTAGGAGGACCACGTCTCCTATGATAATTTCTCATAAGCTCTTGAGTAAGCAAGATATTATCAGAAATTCTACGACCAGGAACAAAGGCAGATTGGTTGATGCTAACAATATCACCCAAACCCTCTTTAACCCTATTAGCAATTATCTTGCTAATACACTTATATAAGACATTACAGCAAGAAATAGGTCGGCAATCATTTATACGAGCAGGGGTAGTGACCTTGGGAATAAGGGAAATAATAGTATGATTAAGCTCTTTAAGAAGCTTACCATTGGATAAAAAGTCCCGAACAACACAAGTGATATCGCCACCTACCACATCCCACGCTTTCTTAAAGAAAGCAGCAGTGAAACCGTCAGGGCCAGGAGCCCTATCATCCCTAATAGAAAAGATGGCACTCTTGACCTCATCATTAGAGACATCACGAACCATAAACTCAGCCTTGGCATCATCAAGAACACGTGTAAACAGAAGGTCGGATTGTGGATCAAATTTGGAGAAGGTTGCGCCATCCCCAACTAGCATCACCTCTACAAGGAACATCCCTGATGTTCATTTTTATACGTATCAAACAAATATCCCTAAAATATATATAATATATATAATGAAATACATATACATATACGTAAGCAAAGTATCATACAAATTATTCTTTAGGAAATAATAATAAGTAATAAACACGGGTATCATTCTCCTCGGTGAGAGGTGAATGGAAATTCACGTTTATGTCGTGAATCGAACTTGAATGTCATTAAAGATTTGGTTTTGGTTTCTAATCTAATAACACAAAGGGAAAAACACATAAAGGCAAACTAAACTAAAACTAAAGACATAATTAAAAAAAATAACGACAATGAAACACTTAACGGTAAATAAATGACTAACGGACTAATGAAATATTATCAAATAAAACTCTAGAAAAATAAAAAATGCAAATCTCTAAGCTAAAATGACTAAAATTAATTTTTAGAAAAATAAAATATATTTTTTGTATTTTTATCACTTTTAAAACTATTTTTAAAGCTTTTAAAACTAAAAATTCAATTAAAACTATTAAATGAAAACTAAAAATTATGAAAAAATTCAAAAAAATACTAAAACTTATTCAAAAGGTTTTGGAAGACAAACGAAACTCATAGCTTATTCCAATAAGCTGTGAAAATCCAATTAAGCAAATAAGCCTAAAACAGAAAATGTGGTTAAATATTTAAAGTTGCAAAGAGTTAATGAAAAAGACCCAAGGGCGCAGTGGTAGTGTGTGTGTGTTGTGAAGGAGAGGTCATAGGTTCGACCCCTGTGACCTTTCTTTTTTATAAAACATTTTTTTTATTTTTCTTTTGGAAAAGCTATAAAATAAACAAAAACTAACAACTTTAATAAAAGAACTTTTTGACAAGGCTTAAAGATAAGCTAGAAAAAGCTGAAAAATGAGACATATTTGCTTATTAAAACTAATGACTAAAGACTAACTGCTAAACTTTCTAAAAACTAAATAAGCTATTGTAAATCCTAAAGAAGCTAAAACAGACCAACACTTAAACCTAATAAGCTAAAACAAACTAGTAAAAAGCAAATGCACTAAGCTGTTAAACACCTAAAAGCATGAAGACATATAGACACTTAAATCAGACTAAAGAGGGCTTAACCACTACTTTTTAAGCTAACTTAATGAACTAATAAGCAAAAGAAATAAGCTAAAAAGCAAAACAGACAAAGCACTAAACTTAATAAGCATAAAAGATTCAAAATAAGCAAATAAAATAAGCTTAAAAGCACCAAAAACCTATAAGACAGCAGACTCTAAGGATGGACTTAAAAGACCTTTTGGACAGATTTTAAGCTACTATAAAAGCCAATTAAGCCAAGAGAAAAAGCCAAAGAACTTAAAACAAATTAAGACTAATACTTGCAGAACTCAAATAAGTTTAAATTTAGATCAAAAGCTAATAAATTAAGCTAGAAAAGGATAATGATTATGACAGACTATGCTACTTGTTTTTGGACTTTTTGAGTTTAATGACAAATTTTAATTCTAGGACTCAATAAGCTAAATGAAAAGCTAAAATTTAAAAACAGATATAACTTATAGTGTACTAAGCTTAATCCAACCAAATTAATCCTAAATTAAGCTATGACTCTTCCTAAAATAAGCTGCATAAACAGCCTCTAAAAACATACTAATAAACTATACTAATTGACTGATTTCAACTCAATTGCACCAGAGGATTTTTCAAATTAAAAGAAAACTAAAGATAGGTGTATTTGACACCCATTTTGACACAAAAATTCCAACTTAAGCAAGCTTTTAAGAATTTTGACAAATGAGCTTTTTAAGTAAACTTTAAAACTATAAACTTGAGCATTTGACAAAATAGAAATAAAAACTTAACAAAAACAAATTTTATCTTATAGACCTAGTTAAAGCTTTTACAAATTGACTTGAAGACCAAAAGCTACACAAGCAGTTTTAACTAAGTTAAAACTGCTTGTGCCAAACACCCCTTTAAATTCTTGAAATCAATTTTTAAACTCAAACAGATTCTAAAAAACCTTAATACTTGAAAACAGATGATTAACTAATCATATTTATGAAAAATAAGCTCAGGCTTTGGACCAATAAGCAACCTAATAAGTTAAACTAAATTAAACATTTTAACTAAAATCAAGTAGTTACAATCTAAACTCTTCTTAAACTCAAATCTATGCTTTTAAACTAACACGATAAGCTGACAAAAGGCAGACTAAGCATATATAAGCATTAATAAGAATAAATAAGCAGATTTATAAGCAGTTCCAATAATAAGCTAAATAAAGTAAAAAGAGAGCATACCTGATCCTAGCTCAAACAAGGATCATACAAATGCTCAAATGAGCTAATCTACAAGCTAGCTTAATAATAAGCTAAGAATAAGCCATATAAGCCCATCCATTTCTGGCTTATCTTCCAAATGGCTTATTAAATGAATTTTGAGACTGTCTAAATGGAAATCTTATTCACTTAAGCTTTTAGCTAAGCTTAAGTGAATAAGCAGTATCTTGTAAGTAAAAAGAGCTTATTGAAGCTTATAAGTCACGTGTAAACTAGATTTTAACAAAAGTGCTTAAAAGTGAGGACAAAATTTAAACACAAAAAAGGAAAGTGGAATTTTATTAATTCAAAGGTGATTACTAGCTTAAGAAAAACATAAATTACATAAAAGACATTAATAAGCTAAAATAAGCTAAAGCTACTACTAAGCTACTCCTACACTACAAAAAAGCTAGACAACTTGCTCTGTGTGATCTTAAGCCTTATTTATAGCAAGAAGCATAATGTTCTAGGACCTCTAGGAGCGTCTTCAGTCATTAATCCAAGCCCTTGATTCCATCTCACTCATCTGAGCCCTTGGATCTTAAACACGTTTCTCAACCAATCATTATGCTCAGGGTTGCCAACGTGGCTAAATGGGGTGATGTCAGGCGTGTGTCAGGCTTCTAGAAGTACTCGTGTGTGTGGAGTGGAGGAGAGGTTTACCCTGGTTGGGTGAAATGGGAGGGAAAAACAATGGGTGAACAGTAACTTATGTTTTGTTATATCTTATTGACCCGGGTATAAGATTTGACTTGGGTTTGGGCTTTGGTTATTATGAGTTGGGCCAGCATAAAGGATAATGAATTTGGTAAAATGGATTTATGGATTTGATTTAATGGTTTATAATAGGCTTAAGGTTTTATGGATAGCATGTTAATGGGCTGACCCGGCCAATTAAAATGAGAACGGGTTGGCCCATTAAGGATGTTTATGCCTTCGACTTTGATTTCTCACGCTCTTTCCTTTTCCATGCTCGGTTTTGTCCGATTTTGCTTCGTTTTTGTCCTTTTATTTAATATTCATACCTGCAAGACACAAATCACAAAATACACATATACAATGCATTTTTATGTCATTTTCATTTATTGTTGGTCTTTTTAGCTCGTTTTATTAGGTAAAAGGTATGTGTATTTAAGCACATACCAAAATCCCCGATACTAAGCTATTGTCGTGTCTCCTCACGCAATGTTATAAATACACACTTAAAACAAAAAATTTCAATCCCCCTAAACTAATCACCTCGAAAAGTAGCTAAGTGCTCATCTAAGGGGATTAAGAAATCATTAGTTTTGAAACGCCCCGTTTTACCATTGTTCTACACTTTTATTTCTCTATCTATTTTTATATTTTTCCTTATTTTCCTTTTTATTTTTTTTATTTTTATTTTTTTTATACTTTTCTATATTTTTCTTTTAAGCAATCTAACTAAAGTGTTTGGACTTTTGTTATTTTCATAACTTTTAGGGTCATAAAACAAGAAACGCCTATAGAATAATCTATAGATGTCAAAAGGATAAATTCATCGTCCCCGATTTTTCACTTGCCCCAAACCAAGCTCAAAAATGAAATCTCCGTTAAAATGCAAGATAAGATGCTAAAACTACTCATATTTGTAACTTGTAAACTTTTCACTCCCTACAATTATTATATATTATGTGAGTGTGCTCATTTCAAATTTCAACCATGAATCAACATTTTAAGAAAGTTTCAATATTTCTATGATTCACGTTCCACCCAAGAATAATGAATGTGAAGGCGAGATCATCCCATGTAGCGACTTTCGTCTCGGCACATCCCAACCTTGCGGCTAAGTGACCAGGATTTTGACACCTCACAGAGACTAGTATCGAGACTCACGGGCCTTCTGTTTCAAAACCTTTGGTTTTCCCGTTTATACATAGAAAAACTACAACTAAAGCAAATTAGTCTTAGTTCAAAAATATATTTAAATTTTAGAAAAAGAGATTTTAACTATTTTTATTCAACAACTATATAATTTTTTTATTTTTTTATTTTGCTGTAATCATAATATATTACCTCCACCCTTTAAACGACTACCACATCGGTTGTGAGCCGGCAAGAAGTAGCGGTCTTATTTAGGTATCGGCCCCCACCTTATATGAAGACTGCCACATCGGTTGTGAGCCGACAAGAGGCAGTAAACTGGCAAGGTATTTATTGCTACTTATTATTATTCATCATCATTCATTTTTTCATTTTTTTTACTTGCAACATTTATTACGCGGTAAATAGAAAATTTTCTTTTTAGAAAATTTAAGTATATAGCTGAACTATGACTAAATAAATTAATGTGATTACATTAATAAAGCTTAAAATTCAAAAATTGTTGATTAAGTCTAATTTTCGAAAAGAGCACTAATTTTAGTTCGGTTAAGAGCTTATGGAATAAAAAGGTACAAATTACACTTATGAGCTTGTAAGATATCCAACTAATCTTTGTTTAGCATCTAACTCATAATTTACTCTATCATTTTTCGTTCTTCGCAAATTTAAAATATTTAATAAAAAGATCCGCGAATGCTTAGTCAAATAAACTAGCTTTGCATATTTAAAGTCATTTAATAAACTTGCAAAACTCTTGGCTTGGTTAAGCTAGAATTCGTATTTTAAAGCTTCTTGTATAAAAGACTAGCAAAAGCTAAAGTTTATAACGGTTAAGGGACAAAGCTAAGAGCTCAACACGTTCGATTGAGTCAAAATTTATTCTTATTCTACCCAGCAGGAAAGTCAAACATTGTGACAAAACACTTATTTTATTTTTGAAATTTTTTAATTTTTGCATAAAATCACAATATTTTTGAAATTTTGGTGGTAAAACGAGATTACGTGAAAACAAGGCAAATACAAGCAAGATCAACTCGAAAGATACCCCCCCCCCCCTCATACTAGAACTACACATTGTCAACAATGTGAGACTAGCACCCCCATACTAATTTCACTGCCTAATATAAAGGGAATCTCTACGCAATCTAAAGACGTTTATTTAATTATGCTAATAGATAAACTGTCTTAGTAATAAGATCAAGGATAACGGATTCCCATATATAAGCATGCTAAGGATTGAAGCGTCGAGTGAACAATGGATAAAACCACAAGCATGAAAGTCTTCATAATCCAGGCAATCCTGGACAAAAAACACAAGCACGAACACGAGGAAAGGAAGGGGGATAGCGCAAGTAAAACATTATACTATTCTGGTTCATAAGTAAAACATAATTCAAATTAAGGATTAAAAAGGTAAATCTATAATTTTATTAATAATAAAGAGTTACAAAGCTTTAAAAGGAAATACAATAAGCTGCTAAACGAATACCATAAGCTAAAAACTAGACAATAAGCTAAAAAAATAATACCCCTTTAGTGAGTGAGGAGTCCTCCTTTTATAGCTGAGAGGTGAAGCTTCTAGGACCCTAGGACGCTCCTCATTAATCAATCTTAGCCCTCCAATCTTGATTATCCTCCAAGCAACAATCATTCTTGAGCTCTTGATTGATGGCCGTCCTCTTGCTCTTAATGATTGGCCATGGATTGCCAGCTGTTAGTCCCCTGAAACGTCATTGGAGTTTTTTTTATATTTTAAAACTTCTTATTATTTTTTTCTTGGTTGTGTGTCATTAATGCTTCTAGAAGGGTATGGGCAACTTGGGGTGAGCATGGGTAAATGAGGGAGAAGGGTGAATAGTAAGAATGGAGGGAAAGGATAAAAGAGATTGCTACTTTGTTTTGATTTAGGGGCGTTTGACCCTTTTTTTACACGTTTTAAACTGGGTAAATGGGTTAGATTGGGCCATTGTTATAATTTTTTTGGGCGGTGGTTATAGGTTATACAGTGGTACCATGGGATTAAGACTTTATAAAAATGGCTTAAGTTTTTTAAAGGGTTTATTAGTATAACTCTTAATGGGCTGACCCGACCCATTAAAATGGGTACGGGTTGGCCCATTAAAAATGTATACGCCTTCGACTTTGATTTTTTGCGCTGATTCCATTCCCGTGCTCGGTTTTGTCTGTTTTGCCTCGTTTTTGTCCTTTTGTGCAATATCCGTTACCTGCAAGACACAATTTACAATACAAACGAATACAATGCATTTTTCTGTATTTATTGGTCATTATTGGTCTTTTTAGCTCGTTTTATTAGGTAAAAGGTATGTGTATTTAAGCACATACCAAAGTCTCCCATACTAAGCTTTGCGGTCCTCAGCAATGTCATAAATACCAATCTTAGAAAACTAAAATAATTTCAAAACCACCTTTAGGACTAATTACCTCAAAAAGTAGCTAAGTGTTCATCTAGGGATTAAGAAATCACTAGTTTTGAAAAATCCCCCTGTTTTCCCATTTTTATTATTATTCATACATAACATAACTTTACGGAACAAGAAATAATAAAAAGGATAAATTCATCGTCCTTGATTTTTCACCCGCCCCAAACACAAAATGATGTGTGTATTCAATTGTTAAAATTCAATAATACTAAAAGTATCGATTTTACTAAAAACACAACACTCGGGAAGTATACCCGTTCGTGTATTGATACTTTATGTTAATCCAGGTCGTTTCACAGGAATGAAGTTTTCACCAGTTTGTAATTAAGGTGCTAAGGTTTAATAAGATTGTCAGGTTTAATTAACCAAACGTACATAAATTGACTAGTTGCAAAGAAAGCAATTAAAGGATGATTCAATCAAGGTGATGATATAAATACCCCCCCCCAAAAAAAAAACAATTTGTACCCCCCATGTTTTTGTTATTTTTTTGATTTTAATTTTTTTTTATTTATATTTATGTTATAAAACTGTGACAGGGAAAATACGGAACGAAAAAAAATTAAGTTTAAAACATGTCCAAAAGTATGAAACTGTTTAAAAAATTACAGAAACATAAACTGATAAAAAACTGCGATGCACTATAAAAAAGAGGGTACAAAAGGAATCTTTGTACATTTTTGATACTTTTTAGCGGGTCAGGGGGTACCAATAGTAGCACCCTTTATTCAATTGATTTAATAGTATATTGTTCTAGACAATGATCACTCTAGTTATAATGTGTTGGGAAAGTGTTTGTAAGTTTATAAACAAAGATATCTTAACATATAAATCCTTTCGGCTTTTAATTATAACTGCGTGATTATATTGATTAATAACAACAAATTTTTCGGCTTTATAAGTTATTATAAACTAATATATTGAGTGAATGATTAAAAACACATATATAAAGCACCTTTGGCCTTATTTTTCTTATATAAAATATTGTTTTACATTTCATTTAAACACATATCCTAACTCTCCATATCCAAGAATCACATTATGCACCAAACAAACATAAGATTACTACTCCCATAATCAAGAAGGTGAAGATCATCAAACATATATAAATTCCAGTAAACTTCATATTAAAAGAGTTATAGAAATTATTACCAAAGGATTACAAGATCAACGATTAGACAATTAGTTTTCCCAAATGAAAACTATTCTAAAACCCAAGATATTGATTCCAATCGACCTAAACCCTTAAAGTGCTGTCACCACCCTTGAAATTCGTGATTAGATGATGAGGATTGATGAGAGAAAATGTTGTGGAAGTGTGTGTAAAATGGGGTGGATTATGCCTTATATTTAATAGGCTGAAATCGGGCCAAGAGTACGACGCATTTGGAAAATTGTGCTGGTGGTTTTAGGAGATATGCAACTCAGCATTTTATTGGGACTTTAGCCGTTTCTTGGGGAAGTTTAAACGAAAGTACGGCGCACTTACAATATTGTGCGGCGGTTTTAGGGACTCGATCAGAAGTGCGGCGCACAAGGAAAATGCGCCGTACTTTGGCATTTTCTCTTGAGTTTGTATGTGATGTATATGATGAGATGGATTTCGTCCAAGCATTCATAGGGAGGTATTTATAGGCTAGAGATAAATAGGGGGACCAAGTTTGGATATGTATGTGGATGGATTTGGACCAGAGATTCGTGAATAAATGCTTAATCTTCATTAAAGTTATGTAGTATCATTGTAAAAATTTGGGGCTTTATAACTCTTGGTAATATCTTAGGAATTTGGCATTTTTCATTGGTTGTGATAATTAAATTCTCTTTCTGTGGCCGCTTTTCTTGATATCAACTCCATCGAGTTCTGTTTGCTCTAGTTATGGCCAAAACAGGTTGGACTAGGTGTCGGAGTCTTTATCCTTGAGTTTTATTTCTTCGTTAAGGGGGGGGCTTCTTTAATGTATCTGCGTGTTTCTTTCATTTTCTTCCACGGACACATACCTAGAACATATAATATAAAACTATACTTGATTTAAGTACCGAAAAGTTCACGAGAACATTGATCAAATATCTATAAATAACGCCGCGAAAACAGTATAATTAAGGGCGTTATCACCAAGCTTCAAAAAACTCGAAAATCATGTTAAATACAAGTTAAGATGCTAACACTACTCATAAATGCTAATTGTGTATGAATAGCTACTTTCCACTCCCTTATCATTATTTGTGACAAATAAATTAATGTCTTATTCTCATAAAGTAAAACCCGGTTTAGACCACAATTAGTTTGGAATCTTTCATAAAGAGAAGATAATATGGTAAAGAATAAGGTCACATTTAAGGTTCCAATTTCGCAAGATTTAGGGGTTATCTTTTAGATATGTCTGGAGTCAAAATTTGGCTTTATCTTATTATTAATATTTGTAACATTATTAAACCTCGGTCCTTTAAACAACTGCCACATTGGTATGCGAGCCGACCATGGTCTATGAGTCTTATTTCGACCTCGGTAAATTCCTAGACCTTTTAGAAGGTTGCAACATCGGTTGTGAGCCGGCAAAATGCAGCAAACTTTTATCAGTCTCAGATTATTACTATGTGCCTTATTTAGAAGACTGCCACATCAGTTGTGAGCCGACCAGAGGCAGTAAACTTTTATCAGCCCACAGTTTTTATTATTATTACCTCCACCCTTTAAACAACTACCACATCGGTTGTGAGCCGACAAGAGGTAGTGGTCTTATTTCGGCTTCGGTTTATTACATAACTTATTATTATTAGCCAAATTTCAAGTCCTGTGGTCTTTTAACTACCTAGACAACGGTAGCGAGCTGTCAGGAATCGGTAGCCTATTTCCCCACAACACTGACAAAACCTCGATGTGTACCTTACTTTCACCAGAATGAATCTCTACGAAGTGATTTAAACTAAGAATCGCAAAAACCTAAAGTAACTTTATTTATTCAACAATTATATAACGTTTATTAAGCTGGTGGGAGCAAAAAGCCACAATTAACCTCTATGAGCCTTAAAGAGATCCAACTACTCTATGTTTAGCATCTAACTTATATAAAACTCTATCATTTTTCGTTCTTCGCAAATTTAAAATCTTTAATAAAAAGATCCGCGAATGCTTAGTCTAATAAAACAAGCTTTGCATATTTAAAGTCTATCATGGAAACTTGCAAACTCTTGGCTTTTTCAAGCTAGAATTCGCGTTTTAAAGCTTCTTGTATAAAAGACTAGCAAAAGCTTAAATTTATATAAGTTAAGGGGCAAGCTAGAGCGCAACATGCTCGATCAAGTCAAAATTTATTCCTTAAAAAGACAAAACATCGTGTCAAAACACTTATTCTATTTTTGAAATTTTTTTAATTTTGGCATATTTTTGCTATTTTTGGTGGAAAAACGGGGTTACGTGAAGACAAGGCAAATGCAAGTAAGATCGAATCGAAAGATCCCCCCATACTAGAACTACACATTGTCCTCAATGTGAGACTGTCACCCCCATACTAATTTCAAGGCATAGTCCAAATATTAAGGGGTCTCTACGCAAATCTAAAGCCGTTTATTATGCTAATAGATAAACGTTAATCAATAAGATCTAGGATATCGGATTCCCATATAAAAGCATGCGAAGGATTGAAGATCGAGTGAACGATGGACAAAACCACAAGCACGAGAGTCTTCATAATCCGGGCAATCCTAGACATAAAACACAAAACACGAAACACGAGAAAGGAAGAGGCGAGCCTCCTCACATCACACTTATAAATATTATACTAATATACAACTACTAAGGATAAGCATGGGTTTCCACCCATGAAGCGCTTGTTTTTTGTGCGAGTCTCTAGCTTGACTCTCCCCATATCATCGTAATATTAGGGACGAAACACGTGGAAGAGCAAACTTCCATTAGACATTCGTATGCCACTGGCTCTAAGGAATAAAAACTATAAGCGGAGATGTCGGGGTCAAAAATGATATCCTCACTCCCGGAGGAAAGAGGAAGAAAAGAATCCACCGGATAGGTGAAATAAGAAAGAAAAATTTGGATAACATATGTGAGGGAAAGATAATGGCGATCCTCAAAGGGTAATCTCACATATGTTGGAGAAATTTTTTTCTTATGAATCCCGGGGTCGAAAACTTTGTCCTCGGTCATCAAATCATCAATTGAAGCATCGTACAAAATCTTCTTCCATTCATTTTCTTTAGATTCCAAATCAAATAAATCATCATTCTCTTCGAGAGGTGGTTCATCGGTGAACCCCTCGAGAATGGAAGCAACGCTTATCTTAGGAGTAGACGTATTATGGTGAAGTAGAAACTCAATCTCATCAACGTCGCCACCTGGGTCGAAACATTCATCCTCATTAGCATCGGAAAGAGGTGTGACTAACAAAGCCGGCTCATCAAGGCTAGAAACATAAGAGTCCTTACTCTCGATGTTCTCTAACACCTCATCAAAAAGAGGATTAACGTCACTAGAGATATATTCGTCATCGAATTCGAAAAGAGGGTTCGAGTAAATTTTAACATTATCTTCCGGAACGTCCTCATCGGACAGTGACTCGTCATCACTAGAAGTAAAATCATCATTTGAATTGAAGAGAGGGTTAGAGAAAGTCACAGATTTTTCCTCAGAAACGTTAATGGGAGAGAAATCATCACCCAAAGGTAAATTACAATCACTATCACTCTCGGATGTATCCTCGGACTCACTTGGGATTGAAACAAGGTCCTCAACACTAGACTTTATTATTTCGTCTGATTCCTTTTCAGGAATAGTGCTAAGTTCCTCATTCCCCATGCTGAGAGAGTCCTCGGGCTCCAAAGTCGGTAAAACGGGTGTGATTGCAATAGACGGAGGTATTTGAGAATCAATTTCATTCAAATGAATAGTACTCTCCTCGTAATCATAGTCATCATCGTCATCATAGCAAAAAGATTTGAAACGTTGCGAAGGATAAGTACTAAGATTAGGCACCTGCTCTAGATGCTAAAGCTCTTTCTTTTTATTAATCTCAATACTCATTCCATTGAATTTACCTTTAAGCTCATCAATCATACTTTCACATTCCCTTTTAAAACGAATATCTATTTTCTCATTATGATAATCTTTAATCTGTAAGTCATTACTTAAACTTAACATTTCATCTAAATAATGCTGCTTTAGATCCTCCATATCTTGGATAGTCATTTCTTGAAGAGGTGATTGATCGATGCTAGCCGCCTGGTTTTGTTGAAGTAACTTTTCACAAAATTATTGCATCATTTGAAGAAGTTCATACATCTTTTGCTGATTAAGGTTCTCTTGAATACTCGGAGGCTGATGATTGATGGAATATTGCGAGGGTTGGTCAAAACCGGAATAGTTAGGCTCAAAATAGTTTTGATTCATCGGTTGACATTGAAAACTTTCATGAGGACCCCCACAGTTTTCACAGCAAAGATATTGTTGTGGAAAACTCGGTAAATTTTGTAGATAATAATTATCACTAAAGTTTTGATTGTAGCTCGGTTCCTGCTCATACACAAGAGGGAATCGTGGTGGAAAATCATAACCATGGTGATAATCATTTCCACACAACTCGCACGAGTATGATTCGTACTGGGGTTGTGGATGGTGGGTGAAAACGTTTGGAAGATCATTGAAAGAGTTTGGATTAGAAACATCAATGGATGAATTTCCATCTCTTGAAGGGCAAATCCAACAAGATCCTTCTCTAAGAGCATATCCACACCACTTGCAAGTACACCGTTGACAACGTACACCATCTTCTAACGGATCTTTACAATGAAAACAATAAAATTGGCCGAGCGAAGATGTTTGGGGTTGTGAAGGTTGGTTAGAAAAATCGGGAGTTTGATTATAAGAATTTGGATTAGAGTCATAGACGGGCTCATCTTCGAAACTCACATTGGTACAATGCCGACAATTTCCACCGTTAAACGATCCTCCACACCACGAGCATCTTGAAAAATAAGACATGTTGAAGAATTATCGGATTAGAAGGTAAAGAGAATAAGAATTAAACGTATAAGATGATGGAGAAGAATATTTATAGCTTTTTCAAATAATACATAAGGAAAAGAAGTAATAAACATAAGAAAGAAAAATATTTTTGGTAACCGAAAGTCAAAAGTTTACGGTAGCTCTCTTTGACCTTAAATTATTTTGTTTGTGTTATATAATACTTAATGAAAATTACATTAATGAAAATACATTTAAAACTCAATCTATTCATATATTTTGCATCAAGTATTATATAACACAAAAAGACATAGTTAAGGTCAAAGTTGTTGAAAAATGACTTCGAAAGTCAAAGGTGGACACTTATTTAGGGACGGAGGGAGTAGAAAAATAAGAATAGAAGATAAAAATTTTTGTGTTTTTAAATATAAAATAAAACAAAAACTTTCACGGGGAAAGGTTCTTCAAGGCTCGAATACAAACAATCCCGCAAAAATCGCTACACCTCTCCCCGGCAATGGCGCCATTTTGATGTTCATTCAAAAACCCCTCTTAATATATGATATATATAAAATATAAATTCATATACATATACGTAAGCTAAGTATCATACAAATTATTCTTAGGAAATAATAATAAGTAATCAACACGGGTATCGTTTTCCTCGGTGAGAGGTGAATGGAAATTCACGATTATACGTGGAAATCCGAACTTGATTCATAAAGAATTTGACTTTGGATTCTAAAACTAATAACGTAAAAGGAAAACACATAAAGGCAAGCTAGACTAGAAATAAAGGCAACTTAAAAATCTAACTACATTTAAATACTTAACGATTAATTAACGTACTAACGGATAAACAAATATTTATTAGATTAAACTTTTAAAACTTAAAATGCAAATTAATTAATCTAAAATTTATTAAACTAAATTTTAAAATAAAGAAAATATTTTTTTGAATTTTTTTTAACTATTTAAAACTATTTTTTTAAGTAAATAATACTAAAAATGAAATTTAAAATATAAAACTACATACTAAAATTTTTTAGAAAATTTATAAAAATTATATAAGCTAAAAGGTGGTTTATAAAGAAAAAAAAAACTAAATAGAGTCAATTCAAATAATATTAAAAAGAGAAAATAAGCCAAATAAGCTAAATCTAAAACTAGTATAAATAAAAACTAAAGCAAACATAGAATGAAAAAGTCCCCAGGGCAGATGGTAAGGGCGTTGTGTGTGTGAAGGAGATGTCACAAGTTCGAAACCTGTGACCTTTCTTTTTTTATAAAACTTTTTTTTTCATTTTTCTTTTTGAAGAAGCTAAAATGTAAGTAAAAATAAGCTTATTTAATAAATGGACTTTATGCTAAAACTTAATAATAAGCCAGAAAAAGCTACTTTGAAATTGACAGTTATGGCTTATAAAGACTTAAGAAAACTTAGAGCTAAAACTGTGGGCATTAAGACACAATAAGCACATATGAAAACGAATAAGCTGAAAACAGTTAATGAGCTAGACCTAATTAGCTTAAAAGATTAAAAATAAGCATAACAAATAAGCTAAGAACATTAAAAAGTAATAAAGACAGCAGACTCAAGAATGGACTCTAAGGTCATATGACAGTTTTTAAGCTAAGATAAAGGCACAATAAGCTAAAGGAAAAAGCTAAAAAAACTAAAACAGATTGAGACTTATACTTGAAGAAAACAATTAAGCTAAACTTAATAAAATTAAGCAAATGAAAATAGGCTAGAAAAAGTAAATTGCAAATGGCAACTACACACTTAATTTTGGAGCTTTACTGAGTGAAAACAAGCGTTTTTAAGAACAAATTGCTATGACTTAAACAAGGCAACCAACCAACAACCTCAAAAACAGCGTCTAATCTAATTTCCTAATAATCTATAGCCTCAAACAGTTCAATTCGTTATCGTCAAAAGCGGGCTTGGAGGAATTCCGTTAGGTGGTTGTTCTTTTACGTGGTGTCCCTAAATCTGCTAAAAAGATGAAGCAAAACTTGTGATCGGATTCCTCATTCTAAAAATCAAATGATATACTTGCCCGAACTACACAGCAACCTCCCAGAACGGTACTACTCAGATCATCGCCTATATGCTTTCGTGTGTCCCCACTTTGATTATGGTCGACTCCTTTCCGATTTTTCATCTTGGTTGAAATGGGAAGGATTTAATAAAATGGTGAAGATGCAGGAAGTGAAAGCTCCTGTGGACCAATCTAATGTAAAAGTAAACAGATGAAGAAAAATGAAATATCCGAAACAGAGATTCGAGATTGGAATAAAGGTATTATGAAAAGTTCAAAAACATAAAAGCAAAACGTAACTCAAAGATGATCTAAAGGCAGTGGGATGATATACAAATGATAATGGTAGAAGGCAACTATGAGGTTTGTAAAATTAATAATGGATGTCTTGAATCCATTCAAGATATCTGAAAAATTCAATCGTAAGACGCGGCACAAAAGCGGAAGATTAAATGGTCCATAGAAGGAGATGAGAATTCGAGTTTTTATCACGGTGTGTTGAATAAAAAACGGAGTCAACTTAACATTCGTGGGATTCTGGTTGATGGCACATGGGTTGATAATCCGCAAAGGGTGAAAAATGAATTCCTCCATCATTTCAGTAAAAGATTTGACAAACCTCTGCTGCTAATCGAGCTTACTCTTGTTATGAACTTTTTCGAAAAATTTTATCTGTGATCAACAGTTAGAGCTGGAAAACTCGAAAGTGTTAAAGATGAAGTAAAGAGATCGGTCATAGGAATTTGGCACTTGAAAAGCCCTGGTCCAACGTCTCGACGTTTGGTTTTCCAATTCGTCCGATTCTGGAAGGTGATTGAAAATGAGTGTCGAGTGACCTGTTAATCATTTTTTACTTATGATGGGGAACATCCCTAAAGGTTGTAACTCGTCTTTCATTGCCTTGATTCTAAAATACCTGATGCTAACGTGGTAAAAGATTTTAGAACCAATAAGTTCTAATTCGAAAGCTTGTACAAAATTATAGCCAAAATATTGCGAATCGGCTATATTTGTTTTAGGAATATGTAAACGAGGTCAATCACCTTCATTTAACGGATAGACCAAATTTAGACGGACGTTTATCATAAATAAGTCTCCAATGGTGTAAGTCGATTAGAAGAAACAAACTTTAATTTTTTAAAGTAGATTTTGAAAGGCTTATGACTCGGTTGCGATTGGATTTTTTTGGATGAAGTTTTTGAAAAAGTTTGGGTTTCGGTGATAAAGAGGTGGCACCTGGATTCAAAGTTGTCTTAGATCTTCAAGAGGTTCGATAATTATAACGGAAGTCCCAACGGCGGAGTACCATTTACAAGGCTTAAAACAAGGTGATCCGTTATATTCTTTCTTGTACATATTAAATAATTGAAAGTTTGCATTGTATCGTTTCAAAGAGTGGATGATGCTCGTAAGTTTAAAGGCAAAACTTTATAGTTCTATCGGTTGACTCTTTCCCATATGTTTTACAGTGATGATGTGATTTTTGTGGGACAATGGTGCGATGACACAAAAAACCAATTCAGGATTCTGGAATGCTTTTTTCATGCATCGGGTTTGACAAATTAACATTAACCAAAAGTTAAAACTGAATGGGGATTCTTGTGATGATGAAAAATTAAGCAGCTGCCTACAAAACTAGTAAGTCTTATTATAAACCCCTTTTCTCCTACTTAGGTACGAAAGAGGGAAAGTTACTTATGCATAGAATTCAAGCTTGGAATGAGTAGTGGATCGAGTGTATGCTCGCACTATCCAAGTAGGAAACATTAAGACTACGTCATTCAATAGAGAATGAAGGTCACTCATATATAATATATATAAAATACATAAACATATACGTAAGCTAAGTATCACATAAATTATTCTTAGGAAAGAATAATAAGTAATCAACACGGGTATCGTTTTCCTCGGTGAGAGGTGAATGGAAATTCACGATTATGTCGGGAATCGAGCTTGAATGTCATAAAAGATTTGATTTTGGATTCTAAAACTAATAACGTAAAAGGAAAGCACATAACGGCAAGTTAGACTAGAAATAAAGGCAACTTAAAAATCTAACTACATTTAAATACTTAACGATTAATTAACGGACTAACGGATAAACAAAATTTTATTAAATTAAACTTTTAAAACTTAAAATGCAAATTAATTAATCAAAAATTTATTAAACTAATTTTTAAAATAAAGAAAATATTTTTTTGAATTTTTTTAACTATTAAAACTATTTTTTAAAGTAAATAATACTAAAAGTGAAATTAAAAATATAAAACTAAATCCTAAATTTTTTTAGAAAATTTATAAAAATTCTATAAGCTGAAAGGTGGTTTATAAAGAAAAATTACTAAATAAGCAGTTTCAAATAAGCAGTTAAAAAGAAAATAAGCAAAATAAGCTAAATCTAAAACTAGTATAAATAAAAACTAAAGCAAACATAGAATGAAAAAGTCCCCAGGGCAGATGGTAAGGGCGTTGTGTGTGTGAAGGAGAGGTCATATGTTCGAAACCTGTGACCTTTCTTTTTTTATAAAACTTTTTTTTATTTTTCTTTTTGAAGAAGCTAAAATGTAAGTAAAAATAAGCTAATTTAATAAATGGACTTTATGCTAAAACTTAACAATAAGCTAGAAAAAGCTACTTTGAAAATAACAGTTATGGCTTATAAAGACTTAAGAAAACTTAGAGCTAAAACTGTGGGCATTAAGACACAATAAGCACATATGAAAACGAATAAGCTAAAAACAGTTAATGATCTAGACCTAATTAGCTTAAAAGATTAAAAATAAGCATAACAAATAAGCTAAGAACATTAAAAAGTAATAAAGACAGCAGACTCAAGAATGGACTCTAAGGTCATTTGACAGTTTTTAAGCTAAGATAAAGGCACAATAAGCTAAAGGAAAAAGCTAAAAACCTAAAACAGATTGAGACTTATACTTGAAGAAAACAATTAAGCTAAACTTAAGAAAATTGAGCAAAGAAATAAGCTAGAAAAAGTAAATGCAAATGGCAGACTACACACTTGTTTTTGGCTTTTCTGAGTGAACAAGCAGTTTTAAGACAAGATTGCTATGACTTAAACTAAGGCAACCAACCAAAAACCTCAAAACAGGTCTAATCTATATCCTAATAAGCTCATAAACATCAAAAATAACCAAAATCATCAAGAACTTGAACCTTAAAACTGCTAATGAAATCTGTTATTTAAGAACTATGCCTAAAACAGTTTTGGCTTGAAAACTTTTAAAAGACATTACTAAGGAAGAAAACTCAAATCCTTAAGTACCTAATGCATTTAAATGCAGAACTAAAGCAACTCAAAACATAAATCATGAACTTTAATGCATCACTTAAGAATTCTAAACAAATCAGTACCATAAACCTTTAATGAAACAGTATACTCGAAAATCATGAATCCAATCCTTAAATTCTAATAAACCCGAATCAAACATTGTTAAAACTCCTAATAACTTAGATTTAAAGCTAAACAAGTATGAATCCAAAGCATTGAGTGATCAAACAGATTCAACTATGAATTAACACTACTAATCCAAACACCCTTTTAAACCTATTTAAAACAATTTAAACTTAAAACAGATTGCAAACCTTTATGAAAATGAAAAATAGATTTATAATAAAGTATAACAAGAACTTTTAAGCATCAAAATCAGAAAATAAAGCACAAGACAATAAGCTAAACTAATAAGGCATATTTTTTTATTTTTAAACAATTTTATAAAAACTTAACTAAAACTCAAAACAGATTATGAAACTCTTAAAACTAGATCAAACAAGCTAAATGAAGACTGAATAAGCACAAATAGCAGGAATTAAGCAGAAATAAGCAATAATAAGCAAAAACAAAAAATTAAGCAAAAATCATAAAATGGAACATACCTTTGCCCTTTGCTCTAAACAAGGGCTTAAATGCTCTTTAGAGCTTATCTACAAGCTAGCTTATAAAA
>BQNB010002246.1:0-23501 GCA_026074375.1 Tanacetum coccineum | reverse complement strand
TGCCCGGTTATGTCGGTAACCCAAACAACAGGAACAGGTGGATTGAGGCAGATGTGCCGTTGTTAGGAGAGCTGGGCGAGATAGGCGAGCCTCTAGGAGCTGAGGTAGACGAGCCGATGGTTGACCCGGTGATCGATGAGTTAGCGGAGCAGATAGTTGAGGTGGAGGAGCAGATGGTCGCCCTAGTGATGGACATGGAGGAGGACCTAGCGATGCTGTTTGGAGTCGAGGATTATAACGAAGAGGATGATGACTCTGAGGGACCTGAATAAGATGAGGAAGTTTGGGAGGTGGACGAGGAGTGGTTGATGGAACCCGTCATGCCACCTTCGATGCCAGTTATGCCCACACCGAGCACTTACAAGGTAGGAGGTTCATCTACCGCTGCTGCTGAGGGACATTCTCTTACCCTCTTAGCACCTGGAGTTCTTGTGCCTCTGTCGGTGATCGAGGATTTATGTACCCGCATGGGTAATCTAGAGTATGGTCATGGGCTGCTAGTGAAGAAGGTGATCACGGTGAGCGATGCTGAGGTGGCTGATGGCATTGCTATTGGGGAGATTCGTCCGAGGGTTTATGCTGTAGAGGGACAAGTACAGGTTATGGCATCTTAGATGGTTCAGGCTGTCAGTAGACTAGAGCAGGTCGATACTCGTGTGGAGGACGGTCAACAGGCTGCGACCTAAAGAGATGAGACGATTGAGGGATTGAGTCAGCCGGTACAGACTCTTCAGGCCGCCGTGCAGCATAGAGACGTACAGATTCATCAGCTACAGAATTTGGTTGCCGAGATGAGTAGCCGCGAGGGTACTTTGATGCAATGCATACTTGGGATGGATAGATGCCTTGCCGATTTAGAGAGGAGACCTCCGGGACCTCAATAGTCCTATTGATTGTTTACTTCTATTTTGTTGGATTATAACCATTTTGTATAGTACACTAAACTGCTAGTGCCAATTAGTGAGGTCGTGCTGTCGGGTGTATTTTGTTTTTATAAACACCGCAGCCTTTCGGATAATTATGAAGGATCTGGTATTAGACACTTAGAAATCATTATGATTGGATGTATCGGTCTTGGAACCAAATATTGTAATTCTTAGGGGGAATTTTGGTTGTATGTGTATCACCCCCATCGTTATTATTATGGTTATGGAAGATTATGGTTATTCTTGGTTATGAGTTCTGTGTGATTATAGATGTTGTTACCATTAAGTGATCTTGTTACTAGACTGACTTTACCTTGAGTGTTGAATGATTCCAATTGGCAAATCCTTCGCACGTGTATGTTACTTATGTGCATAATCCATGAGTGGGTATTGTTTTTTATAGTTGCCGAGACCCGTTGACCAAACTATATTAAATGATGTTTTATAGATTGATGATTTTAAAATTGTGGACCGCTATAACGAATTCATACGCATGGTTAACGAATGTCGTAATGTAAAAAGTGTATTGAAAATTTTTGTGTAACCTATTCGTGTAAACAATAGTAAATGTGTTTTCAAATTTCATAAACTAACCCTGTGATGTCAAATAAATTTTCTTTCAAAAAAAACATATAAATAAATAAATAATAAGAATGGATGATGGAATGATGCTATCTTCTTTTCTTTCTTTTGAAACAATTATATTTCTATTTTTATTTTAAAAAAATTCTAAGAAAATGACTTACGCGTGTAGCGTATGAAAAAGTAACGTTTTTGACGAGGATGGACATGACGTCGTTTGGTCCTCAATTATGCATAACTTGATCAACTATGCGTAATTTAGGAAGAACCACGCTATGTCGGGTAAATCGTCACCCTTAAAATGCTAGATAATTAGGATAAATGTTTGGGTCAAGCTTTTGGAAGAAGAAAATGTTTTTACCCCTGCTACGAATTCTTGTGCAAGTAACCTTACTCCTATTAACTGCATAAAGAGAGTCTCATGTGAGTCATTGTGACCGAGTCGTCCCGAAGGGAAAATACCAACGATATTGTTCGGAACGAGTGTATCTAGAAAGGAGCGAAGTCTAGTTCATGGTAATATAGATCGACAGTTGTTATGAGGATATGTGTTGAGACCAAGTGTGGTCGGTGTGCTAGTGAGCAATTGTAGAATTGAGTCATCGAGGGTGTGAACCGGATGCTTGTTGTAGTAAGACTTGGTGTAAGGTCGAACTGAACATCCACATGCCGCATAACGGCAAAAATTTCCAAGGACTAGTAATGATTATAGAGCGCCATCGTGCATGGACACGTAGACATACCCGAAAGTTATGGAAAAAGATGGTAATGTGGTTAGATGATGAGATACTAAGAAACTGGATACCGACACTGAAAAGAGATCTTCTTGGAGTCGTAAGGTCTCCGAGGTGGGTGGAAGCCAAGATGGTTAGTTCCGAGGTTGAAAGTGGGGAATGGAGAAGACTTCTCCTACACCAAATGTGTTTTGTTATTGATGTAGCAACCGATGGCTGTGAAGAATACTTCTTTCCCCGAAATGGAAAGTAGTGGTAGTGTAGTTGTAAACATACCTGGATCGTCGAGGATTAGAATAAGACATTAAGCAACCCCTGACTTAAGGTTAGGTGTAGTGGTCCTTACTCCTTGACGTAACGACTTAGTGTGCGTATATAAGGGCGAAAAGATTAGAGACTCTAGCCGAATGGCGACATCCGTTCCCATCCTGGAGGAACAATCAAAGTAGCTAACGCCTTAAGTCGAACGGTATTGAATTAGGAATGTGCGTGATTTTCTCGACTTAATGATTCGATTCATCAAAGATTGATACGATGCGTTAGGACCAAGTCGACTACGCTAGTCGTGGTGCGGAAACGTTGGGGTTGAAATTGCGATCTTTTTCAAATGAGCAACGAGCCCATGATGCTCAATTGTTTTCTTGATTATTTTTTATTTGTCTTTCGACAATATGTGTTTTCTAGCGGGATTATCTCCGCCGAATTATGTGAAAAAAGTGCTTTATGTGTTATGTGCTTGAATGTTAATAAGCGATTATGTCGCTTTGTATAGCCCTGATGTCTTAGGATGTGTGAGTGAATGGGTATAATTGCCTGAAAAGAAATGAAAGTTCAATTAGACGGGTACGCACACCCAAAAGGTCTTTTGTGAACATGGATTGGTATCTGAAATCTAAAGTCATACGTGGGCAGGGATAAACCCACAAGCAGAACTATGATTTAGTTAGGACT
Organism: Tanacetum coccineum; assembly: GCA_026074375.1. Lineage (NCBI taxonomy): Eukaryota > Viridiplantae > Streptophyta > Magnoliopsida > Asterales > Asteraceae > Tanacetum > Tanacetum coccineum. Next base: position 20,308 of record BQNB010002246.1, on the reverse strand, counting down.
TAGCCCGTGATTAAGTCAAACTATTGTCGATCATGGCATGATGATTAACAAGCGTGGCCATTGTTGGTTAGGACTTAGCCGTGATTAAGTCAGAATTATTGTTGATCATGGCTTGGCGAGTAACAAGCGTGGTCATTGTTGGTTAGGACTTAGCCGTTATTAAGTCAGAATTATTGTCGCATTCTTCGCTTGACAATTTAGCAAGCGTGTGTAATATATGATTTGGATCGGCAAGTTTAATGCCACCCACATGTCGTTATCAATATTTGCTAAGGCTATCATGGTAATCAGCACGGTTATTTTGCTAAGTATACAGGTAAGCGATCACTTATTGTTGCTAAGGCTTCATGTGATAAGCAAGCACGTATTTTTATAAGGCTTCATGGTAAGTCGAGCACGGTTTATTTTGTTAAGGCTTTCATAGTGAAGCGACACAGTTATTTTGTTAAGGCTTTATAAAAAGTGAGCATGATTTTTGCTAAGTGTGATAATGAGCGAGTGTGATAAAGTGCCTAAGTAAAGCTAGGCCGAAATGTAAAGTCATCATAAAATGACGAATATGTGATTATGTGCTTATACGGTTTTATGTGTTTATGTGATTAGGTGATTTTGTGATTTTATGTGATAGTGCTATAATGCGTTCGATGGGGTCATGAGTACTCCGGATTGTATTCGCAACCGGTGGTGCATTGTTAAATGAGACCGAGAGGGCGACGGATATTTGGTGTTGGTTAATGATGTATATTTTGTTTTTGGATTAACGACGTGTATTTTGTTTTGGTCGGCGAGGTTAGTCTTGTTTTGTCAAAATGATCGCCAAATTTAGTTGGGTTGATCTTTCGTTTTGAGTTTTCTTTTAAGAGCGACGTAGCGAATTGTATCGGATATTTCCGTGGCGTATTTTGTCTCTTTTGATGAGAGCGATTGCGAATGTGTTTCGGTTCTGTTGGTAGAATTACCATTTGTCTTGTTGACTTTCCGTCCGGAATGGTCAAAAGCGAACAAAGTATCGTGTTTTCGTTAAGTGCGAGCGTGCAAATCCGAGCGGTGACGAGGAATCCGTTTCACCACAAGCGAAGTTAAGATGAGTAAGAAAAGACGAGCACCGGGACGGCGCTCCCTTCAAGGTGGGTGGAATGTAACAACCCGAGCTTTACGACGCGTACGACGATCGCGGATTCGACGTCATAATTATTATTTTATGAGTTTCTATGATTGAACGTTGACATGTAAAATTTTAATTTGTCGAAAATAAATATTTCCGTATTTTATTACGGATGAATTTGAGAAATTTTTATTTTTGGTCATTTCGCGAATCAACGTTTGACCGCGCGACCGTTGAACGTTTTTAGCATCGTAATAAATTATGACGCGCCCCGTAATGTTTTGTTTTTGTAAATTATATTTTTCGCGGACTCCGTTGTCTTTGTTCCTCGACCTGGCCAAAACTCGCGTTTTAATTAAATAGACATGCTTCCATTTAAATGTCAAATGTTACTTTAAAATTAAAGGGGTTCACAAGGTTTACAAGTAACATATAAATTCAAAAAAATATATATATGATGAGCCTCTAGCTCTTATAGCCGGCGGCTATAGTCACACACACACACTAACATTTGATTTTCACATACAACATAATGATTATATGTTACTTCCAAGGTTGGGTTAAACTCCTATACACACATACACAAGAAAACACCTAGTTTAAATTTTGTTTTCTCTTCCCCTTGCTCTCTCTTGTTCGGCCGAAAACACATACCAACACAAAGCATACATCAAATATTTTTGATTCTTGAAACCTATTTAAACACAGCCTAAGAATGATTTAAACTAAGCAAGAACCAAGTGTTAGTTGCCTTTTGTCTCCCTTTCTCCCTTCTTGTGCTCGTCGAACCCAACAAAACAAACACCCTTGGTGTTTTGATTTTTCCAACTATCAAAAAGAGTTTAGATGATGATATCTTGATCATCTAAGGTGAAAAGAAGCACATGCATAAAGGTTTATGCATGTTTTGATTTTGAATAAAATAAGAAGATTTATGCTAGTGAAAGGGGTTTTGATCCAAGATATTAACTAGAAACTAATGGGGAAAAGTTGTGTACAAGATCTGATTAACAAAAAGTGAAGGTTTTGGGGTTTTGGTTTGTTTCGAGTCGCGACAACCACAAGAAGGAACAAGGCGAGCCCGAGTTTTAGTCTGATCATGCTTATTTAAGCTTTGTAAGTATTTTTAATACTAGTGTTACTTTTATTTTTGTGATTCGATCGACTCTTTGTAGTTGCATGTGATGAAATCTGAGGGATCTTACGTCGAATAGAATAGATAACGATGTAGGGTGATTGAGTGATTTAAATACTGTTTATAGACTATTTTAGATTTGTCGTGAATTGATTTTTGGGTCAAAAATGAATTTTGGCGCGTTTTGTAGCACGTAGTTTTGGGCAGAAAACTGTACACGTATTTCGAGGTCCGAGATTTTGTAAAATCTAATTTTTGTTACGAATATATGATAGAACTTATTTTTACGCTCGTTTTGTTATAAAATGGAGCTTCTAACTCCTAATAACGAAGAATCTAGAGCGAAATCGAGATATACACTTTAAGCTAGAAAATTCAGCACTTGTAATAAATATCAAAAGCTGGCAGAAATTAGATCATCCGATTTAAGCACTTTCAAGTCCGTTTTAGCCTTCCGGCGAAGCACGAGAATTGTTCGGAATGTCATTTTACTTTACCGCGAGGTTTGTTAATTTTAAAATCACATGATAACAGGGTCAAAACTGAAAGTCAAATTTCTGCACTATACTAAAAATATAAGTTTCCAGCAGAATCTAGTAAGGGCATTTCGGTCATTTTCAGTTGAGTTTCAGGTCTCGGCTAAAATTAAAAAGTTGTTCGGAATGTTGGTTTGCATAAAATCTCTTTAGAGTCCGACTCGTGAAAATGTGATATAGGAGGTCGTTTTGGACGGGTCAGATTTAGAAAAATATATATAAATAGTAAAAGTCAAATAAAGTCCAACGTTGACCTATAAAAGTCAACGGGTTGATATGAGACTTGTTGGATGTTTATAAAAATAATAAACACTATTATTATTATAAGTATAACATTTTAGACTTAACAATTTTTATGAACGAGGATAATTCTAAAAATGAAAACTTTTGAAATATAGTATACTTATACATACAAGTATATAAGGAGAATATCGGCGGGGGTGTCATATAAATGGCAAGACGATGATAAAATGGTTATGGATAAAAGATAAAATATTTTATGGACTAATGTGACCAAATGGACGGACTTTTCGAAAATAGCAACTTTCCAAAAGTAGAAAGTTTCTAAAAATAAAAAGTTTTCGATTAAGTGACGTATCATATAAATGAAAGAGAGATCGTACTCAAATTTTTTTGGGGTATTTGGATCATGGACTGCGCACTAGTGGATTTCTCTTCCTCAGGTGTATGTATTCTATATCGTTTTAATAGTTGCGATGTACGCACTATTCTATCGTCTCTTAATGTATAGTAATTGAGCGACATAAATTATAGGTCGCGGTTGAGTTCGTTGTTACGACGTCTTGAGATTGTTTCGGTTATTTTGATCTTCGGCTTCGATTAAGGTGAGTTCATAGCCTCGCATTTAAACTGTTTTAAATGTTTTATAACCCGCGAAGGGGATACATGTTGTTTTGAAAATTGAACGCGATGTGTTTTGATACGTGATATGATTCCGCTTTATGAGTATATGCCTTTTGCTGTGTGACCGTTAATTACCGAGGAGGTAAACGCTGAATGCATTAAATAGATTTATTGGGTTTGACAACCCTGTCCGGGGTCTGAATCCGATGGTGAACACCCTGTAACGGACATTTTGTATTTAGACTAGGGGTGCTAGCATACTTCCCGATCAGTATTTTATCCTAAATGATAAATGTGTTAAGGTTCGCTACACTGGCTCATGTTAGTAGAAATCATGATATAACTTGCCTTGCAACTAATGTTATAATTGTTTTTGTAGAACCAAATATGCGTTCTGACTGTTATTTGTAAACTCTATGAATTCACTCAACGTTTTATTGACGTTTTTAATCATGTATCTCCGGTTTAGGAGCTGTTGATGGCTTGGAATGAACGAAACGTGGATATCAGGGATTGTGTCTCGGTGAAAAATTATACATTTTATAAAAATGGGATTTGTAAGGAAGTCGTGCTGTGACTTATTAGAAAAGAAATTTTTAAAGTTATTTAGGACCTATGTAACTCTTATTTTCTTTAAATAATTTGAATAAAATTTTGTTTTATAAACGTATCAATTGGTCGTTTACTGGGACTCGTGTGCATGTATTATAAAGTAGCACCCAAAGTGATATTCCGATGCGTTGTAATTTTTGGGGGTGTTACAGTAGGGGAGACCCACCTTTTGCGCGTCAAATAAGCGTAGAGTTAGGCTCGTGACTCGAACAAAAACAAGCGCTTATTGGGAGGCATCCCAATCTATTATTTTCTTGCATATTAGGTGTGTCTTGTGTGTTTTTTTTAGTCATATGATTGTGTTAACTTTTTTTGTGGTTTTTGCAGTAAATTTTATAAGAAATAACTAATGGGAACTTGCGTGCAGGAATTTTTGAAGAAAAGAAAAAAAATTCTTCTTTACAAACCCTGGAGACGGCGTCAGGATTAATCCTGACGGCGTCGCCAGGTCTGCTACATGAAAATTCGACTTTTAATTAATTTTTGAGAAATTAATCTTGTATAATTTCTGGAATTTGTAATTTTCCTAAAAACCTGCAGAAAACCACGATTACATTAACACACTCATCCTATCTTTATTGCTTTCATAGATTCTAAACCTATTTAATGAGGTTGTATTTATCATTCACCCGTGGAATTTACGCTTGGTGTAGTTGTCTTTGTCTTTGATTACAGGTTATATTTGATGAGAAGAAGCTTGGAAGTTCTTAGGAAGTTTCATTGGATGATTCTTGGAGGATAATTTAACCAGTTATCGCATGTTTCTTCGCCATTATTGAGCAAACCAGGGGAGTACTAGTTTTTTTTACTTGTTTTCTTTTTCTTTTATTCGTTCTTACGGGTACTTCTATTAAACATTAGGGACAATGTTCAACTTAAGTGTAGGGGGAAATAAGCCTTAGAAACTATTCTTTCATTTGTCATTTTCTTGTTCTTAAAATGATGGGTAATATATCAAAACATGGCATAATAGAGCTCAATAAGCTCCATGTTATTTTGATCCACCTCAAATCGGGTCATTAGTTAGATTGTAAATAATCGAGTATGTAAAAGTTCAAGTGTAGAGGTGTATCTATAAACCCTAATGATGTATTATATGTTTAAGCAATGGCAGAGCAAAAGTGTACAAAAAATGTATATAAAAAAGAGTGAAATAATGTACAGGTTTCCATTTCCGTTAATGTTATCTTACACCTACGCCCCACAACCCTTTAAAAGACCTCTTAGATAGTAATGAATAATTCTTGTGCCTAATGGTGGAGGTTCGATCCTTTACCAAGCCTATGATAATTTATATGCTATGACAGGTAATGAGTGTTGATTTTCGGTTTCCCCCATTATGTTATAACTTGTTATACAACCGAGAGAAAGAGAGAATCCCAAACACTTATGTGAGGTACTAGTATATACTTTATGTGCTTTAATTACGAGGTCTAGAAGGTTGTGTTGTAAAATACTTTTAAAAAGTAGGTTAAATGACTCCAATATTGCTATTGTGTAGGTAGAAAAGCCTATTTGCTTGAGGACAAGCAAATCTCAAGTGTAGAGGTATTTGATGAGGTGTTATTTTATACATTATTTTGGGTCATTTAACCCTCTAAATCATGCAAATATGCCCAGATTATGTGTTTAATTGTTTGTTTTCAAGTTTTTGGCACTTTGATGACATTTGGAGGAAATACACGTGACTTGGGCTCATTTGGAGAAGAAACGGACAAGACTACGACTCTACACCAAATCCTTCCAAAATCCTTTAAGAAGTTGTGCATCACATATGTGGAGACGACGCGCGAGTTTCAAGCACGGCGTCGAGGACTTTAAGAGGAACAGTGTCGTCAGAGATCTAGTGACGGTGTCAAATGTGACCGACCTAAAGAAACACTAGAAGATTTTGTGCCATGAGATTGAGAAGATCATTTCACTTGCGAGCGAAGTACCAGATATTGTTTTGGTCATAACTCCTTCATACGAACTCGGATTTCGACGATTCAACAGCCCACGCGATTGCAACGAGACAATCTACAGCTACGCAAAAAATTGATGTTGCGACGGCATCGTTGTTTTTGGCGACGGCGTCGGGATTTCCGACCTAGGGTCCTCCTATAAATATAGCCTCATAACTTCATTTTTATCAAGCCCCCAACCCTAAGTCTGATTATAGGGTTTAGGTAGGTGTTTTTCTAACAACTTAGAAGACCTAATTCATTCCATAAACATTTTGTAATGGTTTGATTATCATTTATATCTTAATTCGTGTCTTCAATTCCTTTTGTTGATTGTGATTTGAGTATGCTTGGATAAATCATCTAGTGTTTATTTGGGTATGCATGAAGCTTGTCATTAGTTGGTTAGATCTTGTTGTTTGTGATAGATTCAATGAGTATAATTGATTATAGTTTATAATTCTTGTTTCCTATTGCTTCTTGTAGATGAATGTGCGCGTTAGGCTTTAGAAAACCAGCTTTTGTCTGTATCGTTGTTGACATGTCTAGGGAAACGCGAGGGTGTAGAAAGGATACCATCGGTAACAGTCTTCATACTACCTTACCCCTTATATGGTTGATCCCTCTTAAGATATTTCATATGCATGTAATGTACTCTTAGGGGCCTTGTAATAGTCTTCATACTACCTTACTTGTGTGTTTCTCTAATGGAATATTCCATAGATGGTGGGTTCATGTAATCCGTTCATGACCTAGGAAATACTTACACATTACATCTCAAGTGTGACAAAGCAATAGGTAGAATTGGATAGCTAGTAAGGAGTAGTGCATCCCAAGTGAATACGCTTCGTTGTATAAATGTTCTTACCATTAGATTAGAATTAGTAGTTAATTAGATTAAAACAAACCAACCTTCAAACTCGAGATATAATTACTTTCATAAAATATAAAAACACAAAAATAATCTTCCTTCAACCCTTAGACCTTAGTGAACATTCGATCTGGCCTTTGTGATATTCCCCTAGAGAATGATAACAACCCTCAAGTCTTGCTTATACTACACTGCAACGGTTAGGTACAATGCCTAGGTGATTGTAAAACTTTCTATGAAGTCTTCGCAACCTCCACATCAAAGGTTCAGCAGCATGTTTAGATATCTTGTTCAAAAATGCATAGTCAGTCTAAGCGACCAAGGGGGAGGCTTCAGCAAGCCTATCATGCGCCCCAAGCACAAACTGGGAAATCTTCTTCAAAACAGCAGCAAACTAAACCAGCACTGGGTGCCAAAGAAAGAAGTTCAGCCTGAACTCTGCTAAATTCATCAGAAGCAAGGAACTTCTGGTCCAAAGCCTAAAATTGGCCCCGAAAGAAAGACGCAAACTCTGGAGGAGTAGCCTTCAGGCGAAGGATTTATTCGGCTCTCTCAGCTTCCAAAACAGTGGCTCTGTTTAAATCAGCCGAAAGACGATCCACTTCAGCATGTAGATTGTCAAGGCTCTTAGTTAGGGATTTGATCTTCTTTTTTCACTCCTTTCCCTTGGCTTTGGACTTAGCATACGAGGCATCGGAAGCGGAAAGCTTATCGTTCAACCCAGTAACTTGTCTCTGCAAAGCGGACACTTGGGATTCCAACCCAGTCAGGCTAGCAAACTTCTCCTGATAGCCTTTCAACCTTGAATCAGTTGATTGCACATACTCATGATGAGACTGAAGCAAACCACGATACCGAGCCAAAGCTCACCACTATGCGACATCATTAAACAATGAAGAACACTCATCTTGGCAGTCAATTGGTCGGAGTACAAAGCTTCACTCCGAACCATTTCCCCTGGTGTCGGAAATTGGTCCACCACAGTCTTGCAAACAGAGGGATCCTTGAAAACTTCCTTGGTCAGAATCGTCAGAGTAGGCTGATGAGGAGCATCCCACTCCTCACGAGTAACCTCGCAATTCCCAGCAACACCACCTTCAGGATAAGTGGCATAATAGGGACCGGGGAGAAGGGAAAGAAATCCCTATGAATAACATCTCCAGAAAGCTCTCTGAAAGAAGGTGCAGGTCCGGAGGAGACCCGCGGACGACTTACACCAACAGACGGTGCAGCAACAACATCAGCATCAGATATTATGCCCTTTCCTTGAGAATCTGTGAAATAAAAGCAATAAGACAAGAGAAACAGGAAAAAACGCAAACAAATCAAAGAAAATAAAAAATACCTCGGGTATTCAGGCCTTCAGCAGTAGGGGCCCAGAGCCTTCACCTTGGTTCCCTGAAGGAGGAATCACAGCAGTAGAATGAATGGGAGTAACTACCAGAATTTCATAGCAAGCATCATCATCATCACTTTTCGCACCAGAATTATCAGCAAACAAATTAGGACGGGTAGTACTACCGGAGGATTGGGGCACAATAGACCTAGTACGCTTAGCAACACGACCCAAAGCAGAACCAGAAGTAGAGGCTTTTTGCTTCTAGGAAGCTTCACCTTAGCAATAACCTTAGCACTAGGACTGCTGACAGCAAGTTCCTCTGGAGTAGGATCCGGGATAACAGCATCAGTAGCAGTAGGAGGAGTACAATAAAAAGGATGCCTAACATCATGATGAGGCTCCTCCTGAACTTCAGCACCAGTCCACTCAGGAAGGAAAAGAAAGTCGTGAATACCCATAACTACACAAAAGAGAAAGGAGGATCAGTAAAATGCACACAAAGCAAAGACAGCAAAAATTGTTAAAACCCACCCCATACCATTTCCATCAGTACCCAGGAGCACCGGATCACACGTCCGACTCTTCCAAACATGACTCAACCCGGACAAGACCAACACCCCCTCGGGCATATCCCTTAGTTTTACCATATGTGCACTTAAACGGCGTACATCAGCCATTATGTAAGAACCAGCAACAGGCTTAAGGTCATCAATCGCCAAATCAGGGTGCCTCTAGATCATGTAATCAGGAATGACCCTCTGATCAATCAGAAAAAAACCGTTCTTCCAATGCTTCATGCAAGAACGATTATTGTCAATGCAAACCAGGGACGGAGTACGACGCTTAGCAAAGGAAAACCAATCCCCTTGTTTACAAAGAGTCTGGAAGACTAGAAACAACGTCACCGTCGGCTTTATATGCAAAGACCGACAAAGCACTTCGAAAGTAATAACCTTGTTCAAACCCAAAGGACCCAGCCGAGTGAAATGAACCTTGTAATGCTTGATAAGGGCAAGAAGGAAGGAGGAGAAAGGAAAACGAACACCAAAAAAATAGAAAATACGGTGATACACACCAATATCATCATCCAGAAGTTCGGACATCACAAATTCTTCTAAGGGAAGCCGAGGGTGAAGGTCAAGAGGAATCTTATACTTAATGATCATCTCGTTTAAGTCATCTTGGGTGAGTCGGGAGTGGAACAGATCTATATCTCTCTTAGCCATAATTTAAAAATAAGAAGGGAAGAAAAAAGGTACCTAAGCAGGGGAGGAAGTGTTGGATCCCTTACTGAATAGATCTTGAACCTTTAGCTTGCAAAGGGTTTGTTACTTTAGATAAATCCAAAGCAATAATAATGAAACATTGATTGAACACTATTGATTATGCGGAAACTAATCAACAATGCTAAGAAGAACGGTATTAAGAAAACACAAGAGATCTTCTATCAAACACACACTTTATATTATAACTTGAATCGTACTAGGTTACAAGCTATAATTGCTAATTGATCTCTATTGAACTATATCTATTAACTATGCCTATGGTTCCTTTTATACACCAAAGAAACCCTAATGGACTTACAAAACGCGTGAGGAGATAATGCATATCTATTCCTAATTTAACTCATGCATATCTCCTAACAGCACTAACTATACTAGCAGTACTAATAATGTACTGGCAGTACTAACTATACACTAACAGTACTAAAGACTTAGTCTATTTTCTTCAATCTTTCTCAGCAGCACTAAATCTTCACTAGCAGCACCAATGTTGAACAAGCAACAGTAAGTTGTAAAGTCTTCTAAAACCCAACAATCAACTAATTCAGGTAGTGGTCCCAGGTGCCAAGATACCATATTGGGGGGTAAAAAAGCTCAAATTAGGTTTGAGGTTGCATCTAAATAGTCTAATGATCCACCTCCCTTAAGAGTTAACACACTTAGAAGTGGGGATGATGGCATAAAACTAAAGGAATTGATGGAATTTTGTACCAAACTGTCTGAAAGGGATCTTGATTTGTGATATAAAAATAGATAGAGTGAATTGGTAAGAAAAATAAATGAGAGATATAATGAGCTGAAAAATAGAAAGAGAGTTGTGTGATATAAAAACAGATAGAGTGAATTGGTGAGAAAAAGAAATGAGGGATATTGTGAGATTAAAAACAGAAAAAGAGCTTGTGAGAATCAAAATTAATGATGGAAATGCTTTTTGGGATGAAATTGGAGTTATTGTTGATGTCTCAAAGTTAATGCTGCCAAGCATAAACTTACTGCTGCCGGTACTAGTTTATGCTGCTAGTGTAACACCCCCATATTTGACATATAGCAGCGAAAGCTTAATTGGGGTATTACTTCATGAATCAACAGTCATAATCATAGAAAATGACTCAAAAGAGACGTTTTGGAAAATTTAGTTATCATTCAATATCATATCAGAGTTTTACAAAGGAGGTCCCAAAATACATTTAAAACATAAAAGTTAAATGATAACAAGTTTGGACGTCCTCAAGTCCAATGCCACTCCGTGCCATAGATTGCTCAATTATCTAAGATAAACATGCTAAAAGGGTCAACACAACGGTTGTGTGAAATTTACAGTGTTTGAAATGTAACAGTTGAATACAAGTCAATGAATTAGTAATAATTGTAACGAATACAATTATCATGGTAAACAATATTATTGCCCTAAGCTCATGCAACCAAACATTAACATCCGAAGTCAATTTAACAACTTGAATGAACAACTATCCTTAAGGAAAGGTAACTTGCTAAAGTTATCCTTTGTTCTCAAATATAGTGCGTTTGGTTACCCCATGTACGGGTACACCAATGGGAGTTGTCACCCCTAATAGATCTATTCACAATATTCGCGTTCACTCGCAAGTGACTAATGGTTCATGATTAAGAAATATTGGCAGTGAAGGCAAACTATGAATGTTTGAATTATGAGCCCAATTTGTATGAAAGAATGTTATGCATAAATGAAGATTTCTAACATAGCAAGCAACGAAAGCGTTCCCTTTAAATGTTGAAGATGACGATTCTTTCACATTTATCATTTGGACTTTTCTTCCATATTTCACCTACCCAGAGGATTCACCTTTATTTCTCTCCTTCGGGAATAAAGACACCATTTTTGACCCTGGCATCTTCACTTAGAGCCGGTGGCCTCTCATCGGGATGGAACTTTCATGTGCTTTAATGTTTGTCCAAACATTAATGAAAGCCCGATTGAGATTTCTTATCCCTACGGAACAAATTAATTCAGTGGGATCGCGTCGAGCTTGCGACGCGTGAACAAAAATAAGCCGCTTCGTGGGAGTTCACCCCATGCTTATCCTTTTCTATTTTTAATGTGTTGTGATGTGTTGTGGCTATCCTCTTTCGGTTTTTCATTGTTTGTTGTTTGTTGTGATTTTTATAGGATTGAACCAACAATTTTTGAAGCCTCTCGTGTTCGGTGTTGTGTCCCGGTTCACTCGAGCTTCCTATCCTTTGTTTGAAATTAGTTTGGGGAGATCCGATATCCTTTCATCATTATCGATTCACGTTTATCTTTGTATACTTACTAAACGGCTTAGATTTTCGTAGAGACCCGGCTTTAAACATTGAGGACAATGTTTCATTTTAGTTTGGGGAGGGAATCTATCGATTTGATGTTACCTGCTTATTGTTTTGTTCTCACGTACCCGTTTTCCCACAGAAATAGCAAAAAATTTAAATTTTTAAGTTCTTATTTGTAGTAAAAAAATGAAAAAATAAAAAATATTAGTAGATAAATAATAAGTGTTAAGATATGAATGTAGGTTTTCCGTTGGTGAGAATAAGAAGTAATTTTTAACCCGATCGAACGTGTTGAAAATCTTTCACTGACTTTTCCCTTAACAATTAATGATGATAGTTTGTGCTAGTCTCATGTAGACTTTAAACATGCTAGACTTGAATCATTAGTAAATGAAGACTTGTGCTAATCTCAAGTAGATTTTAAATATGCCGAGTTGAATTTTATATAGGCTAAGTATTTGTGAATTTCTTTATTAGAGATTTTAAATTGCAAAGAATAAGAGATGATAGTGTTGATTACGAATTAGGATGCTAAACAAGGTTTATACTTTGAGGAAAACTTAAAGCTTACTAAGAGTAACTTGTGGTTTTTCTTCCCCGAAGTTCTTAAAATGATTAATTATACGTGTTCTCCTTAATTTTTACAAATTAGAGTTTTACTCTTAAAAGTCTAATCAACATATTCAGAGAAAAAGCTTTATCGATGATAATAACTAATCGTTGGTAAATAAGAATTTTAGTTCAAGTTTATACTTTGGTTTTCTAAAATGAAAATTTTCTATTTGCAAAAATAATGTGTTGAATTAAAAAAAATTTATGAAAAAGAAAAGAAGAAATGTAGTTGGTGAATAAGGAAGGATCAATTATAAATCCTTAGTATTAATAATTATTAACAAACTCCATAGCATAAAGTACATGGGCATATATAGTCGGTTCGCTCCCGAAGAGGACATCGAAAGAAAAGGATGGAGGATGTGGTATTTATTAGGGTTGGTATATAATAAGTACTAAAACACGAGCTTCTTGTACGAGAGCGTGGACCGATTTGTCGTCGAAAGAAAAGTGATACCGATTCCCAGCCTAAGATAATTAAATTAGGTAATAATAATGTTGCAATAGAAAATAAATAGTAAAAGTTTCATTCTCTAAAAACCAATGTTATTCTTTTGAACTAAGGTTTGCAAAAGGTCTACAAGCTTTTCATCAGGAAGTTCATGAGTCTCGAATATTATCCTCCGGATGTGGGGTGTCAAAAGCCTTAGCACTTACCCGATACGGTGGGATGCTAAGAAGAAAGTCATTCATAGGGCAAATGACCAATGATGTCTTAGCTAAGGATGGTTTTCTTGTTTGCTTTGAGTTGTGCGATCTAACTAAGTGATTAACATATAGCCCAAAAGCCCATGTGTAAAAGCTTGGTCCAGATTTCAATACTCCTATTGACTGCATGGAGAGAGTCTCATGTGAGTCGTTGTGACCGAGTAGTCCCGAAGGGAAAATACCAATGGTATTGTTCGGAACGAGTGCGTCTAGAAAGGAGTGAAGTCTAGTTCCTGATAATATAGATTAGCGGTTGTTAGGGAGACATATGTCGAGACCAAGTGTGGTCGGAATGCTAGTGAGCAATCTTAAAATTGAGTCATCGAGGGTGTGAACAGGATGCCGACACTAAAAAAAGATCTTCTTAAAGTTGTAAAGTTTCTAAGGTGGGTGGAAGCCAAGGTGGTTAGTTCCGAGGTAGAAAGTGAGAAATGGAGAAGACTTCTCCTGCATCAAATGTGTGTTGCTATTAATGTAGCAACCGATGGCTGTGAAGAAGACTTCTTTCCCGAAATAGAAAGTAGTGGTGGTATAGTTGTAAATATATCTGGATCGTCGAGGATTAGAATAAGACCCTAAGCGACCCCTGACCTAAGGTTAGGTGTAGTGGTCCTTACCCCTTAACATAGTGACTCAAAGTGCGTATATAAGGGCGAAAAGATTAGTGACTCTAGCCGAATGGCGACATCCGTTCCCATGCTGGAAGGAACAATCAAAGTAGCTAACGCCTTAAGTTAAACGGTATTGAGTTAGGAATGAGCGTAATTTTCTCGACTTGATTAGTTGAGTTATCTAAGATTTGATGCGATGCATTAGGACCAAGTCAACTATGCTAGTCGTGGTGCGGAAACGTTGGAGTTGGAATTGCGATCTTCGTCAAATAAGTAACGAGTCCATGATGCTCAATTGTTTTCTTGATTGTTTTTTATTTGTCTTTCGACAATATGTGTTTTCTAGCGGGATTATTGATGCCAAATTATGTGAATTATGTACTTTATGTGCTATGTGCTTTTGAATGGTAGTGAGCGCTTATGACGCCTTGTGTTGCCCATGATGTGGCTTAGGATGTTAGTGAATGGGTATACTTACCTGAATTTAGATGAAGGTTGGTTTGAGAGGTACGCAAAGCTGATAGTATATTGATGATTGGGGCTTGTTAACCCACAAGCATGACTATGGTTGGCTAAGACCTAGCTGTGACTAAGCTGAGATCATTACCAAGAAGCTTGGCCATTTGGCAAGCCTGGTATAATGAGCAATTTAATTGGTTGGGTATGTACCCATGTGAGCGAGAATAGCTATATTGTTGAGGATTCATCGTAAGCAAGCACAATTATTTTGCTAAAGCTTTATAATAAGCGAGCATGATTGTTGCTAAGTGTGATAAAGTGCCTAAGTAAAGCTAGGCAGAAATGTAAAGTCATCATAAAATGCCAAATATGTGATTATGTGTAATGATGTTATAATGCGTTTGATGGGGTCATATGTACTCCGGGATATTTTCGCAACCGGTGGTGCATTATTTAATGAGACCGGGAGGGCGAGGTATGTTTTGGTTTTGGTTAGCGACGTATATTTTGGTTTTGATCGTTGACGTATGGTTTGGTTTGGTATAGCGGTGTGCGCTTATTTTTTATTGGTAAAATCACCAAATTGGGTTGATTTTTCGTCTTAAAAGCCTCCCTCTTAGGAACGACGTGATAAATTTTGTCAGATAAATTCCGTGGTGAACTTTGTCTCTTATGATAAGAGCGATTGTGATTATATTTTTTGATCTCATTGATATAAACTACCATTTGTTTTGTTAACTTTCTATCCGGAATAGTCAAGGCGAGTATTATATCGCGTGATTTTTGCGTACGAGCGTGTAAGTCCGTTCAATGATGAGGGAACCGTCTCATCGCAAGTGAAGTTAAGATGAGTAAGAAATGACGAGCACTGGGACGACGCTCCCTTTAAGGTGGGGGGAATGTAACAACCCGAGTTTTACGATGCATATGACGATGGCAGATTCGACGTCATAATTATTATATTATGAATTTCTATGATTGATCGTCGACATAAAAAAAGACGCGTATGGCGATCGTGAATTCGATGTCATAACTGTTATTTTATAAATTTCTATGATCGAACGTCGACATATAAAATTTTAATTGTCGAGAATAATTATTTTCGTATTTTATTACGAACGGAATCTAGAAATTTTTATTTGTGTCGTTGGCCAAGTCAACGATTGACGTGCACACCGTTAAGCGTTTTTAGCATCATAAGAAGTTACGACGCGGCCCAGGTGATGTTTTATGTTCGTAAATTATATTTTTCATGAACTCCGGCGTCTTTGTTCCTCGACCTTGGGTTTGACCGCGCAACCGTTAAACGTTTTTAGCATCATAATAAGTTATGACGCGCCTCGTTAATGTTTATTCTCATAAATTATATTTTTCGTGAACTTCGACATCTTTGTTCCTTGACTTGGCCGAAACTCGCGTTTAATGTACACCTTTATTAATATTGTATACAAAAGTTTACATTTTAATTAAAAATGTTCACAAGATTTTACAAGTAAATAAATTCAAAAAATATGATATGAACCCCCTAGCCAATATAGCCGACGACTATATGCTCCCAACACACTCAAACCATTTGATTTCCAATGCACAATCATTACATAAGTTACTTCCAAGGTTGGGTTAAATTCCTATACATATAAACACAAGTAAAATACCTACTTTAAAAATTTTGTTCTCTCCTCCTCTTGCTCTCTCTGTTCGGATGACACACACACACATATACAAAGATCATTGCCAAGTTTTGATCTTGAAATCCTTTTCTACATCACTCAAAAATGATTTAGATTAATCAAGAATCAAGTGAAAACTTGTTTTCTTTCTCCCTCCTCTCTTTTGGGTTCAGACGAGCAACCAAACACCCACACCCTTGCCATTTGATTTTTCCAACTAGAAAATATTGTTTAGATGAGGTTAAAATGATCATCTAAAATGAAAAAGGGTACATGCAACAAGGTTTATGCATGTTTAAGTTTTGAATAAAATATGGAGGTTTTGATCTAATTAAGTATTAGAGGATAGTGGGAAAGTGATAATAAAAAGGATTTGAGGAAGATTTGAATAACAAAAAGTTAAAGTTTTGATGTTTTGGTTGGTTCGAGTCACGGCTAAGACAAGGAGGAACAAGACGAGTCCGTAATTTTGTCCGATCTTGCTTATTTACACTTTGTAAGTATATCTAATACTAGTGCTATTTTTATTTTTGTGATTCGATTGATTCTTGGTAATTGCATGTGATGAAATCCGAAGGATCTTGCGTCGTCTAATTTAGATTTAGTTGTTGGTTGATTGAGCGAGTTGAATATTGATTATAGACTATTTTAGATGTGTCGTGAATGGATTTTTGGGTCAAAAATGAATTTTGGCGCGTTTCGTAGCTTGTAGTTTTGGGCAGAAACTTTGACACGGAAAACGAAGCACGAAATTTTGTAAAATCTGATTTTTGTTTGAAAATATGATAGAGTTTATCTTTACGATCGTTTTGATATAAAATGGAGCTTCTAACTCCTAATAACAAAGAATCTAGAGCGAAATCGAGATATACACTTTAAGCTAGAAAATAAAGTCACTTGTAATATATTAAAATCTGACAGAAATTTAATAGTCCGATTTGAGCACTTTCGAGTCCGTTTTAGCCTTCCGGTGAAACACGAAAGTTGTTCAGAATGTCGTTTTACTTTGCCGCGAGGCTTGTTAGTTTTAAAATCGCGTGATAATGGGTCAAAATTGAAAGTCAAATTACTGCACTTTATTAAAAAAATGTAATAAGTTCTAGTAGAATCTCGTAAGGGCATTTTGGTCATTTTCTGTTGAGATTCAGGTCTCGGCTAAAACTAAAAAGTTGGCCGGAATGTCGTTTTGCATAAAATCTCTTTAGAGTCCGAGTCGTGAAAATATGATATATCAGGTCGTTTTGGACGGGTCAGATTTAAGTAAAAGTGTATATATATATAAGTCAAATAAAGTCAAACATTGACTTTATTATATAAAAAGGGTTAATATGGAACTTGCGAGTTTTTATAAAGATAGTAATCGCTATTAGTATTATAACAATAGTATTTTGGACTTAACGATTTTAACGAATAGACTTAACTAGTTGCGGTGTAGAAAATAAATATACTATATGTATAAAAAGTCAACGTAAAAGTCAAACGGAGATTTTAATCGATATTAATATGTTGTAAAAGTTAATTTGGTTAATAAAATAATATCGACAGATGTTTTAAGAACGACGGGTATTTTACGACCATTGGTCGAGTCTAAAAATAGTAACTTTTGTAACATACGGAATATAACTCCGATACGAGTAATTAATAACCAAAATGGGTGTCGAAAGTTCGACGAGGTAAATAAATATTTCTATAAATATAATTAGATGACGGGACTTACTAAAAATGGTAACTTTCCGAAAATAGCGACTTTCTAAAAATAGAAAGTTTCTGAAAATAGAAAATTTTCAATAAAGTATTGTAACGTGTAAGGAAAAGAATGATCATAACTCAACTATGTGGGGGTTTAGGATCTAAGACCCGCAAGTGGATTTCTCATCACATGTGTATGTATATCTATATCGTTTGTTGCGATGTACGCACTATTCGATAGTACTTTATGGTATAGTAATCGAGCGACATAAATTATAGGTCGTAGTTGAGTTCGTTGTTGAGACGTCTTTGGATTCTTTTGTTATATTATCTCGTCTTAGATCAATGGTGAGTCATAGCCTCCGCTTGTTGAGATTGTTTAAATGTTTTAAAACCCGCGGGGGGATACATGTTTGTTTTGAAAATTGAACGCAATGTGTTTTGATACGTGATATGATTCCATACTATGAGTATATGCATTTTACTGTGTACTCGTTAATTACCGAAGAGGTAAATGTTGAATGCATTAAATAGATCTATTGGGTTTGGCAACCCTGTCCAGGTTATGAATCCATTGCGGGAGCCCCTTGTAACGGACATTATGTATTAAGAAAGGGGCGGTGGCATACTACCCGATCACTTATTTGTCTATCATGATAAATGTGTTAAGGTTCGGTACACGGGCTCATGTAGTGAAAATCATGATATAACTTGCCTTGCAAGCAATGTTATAAATGTTTTATGAAACCAAATATGCGTTCTGACTGTTATTTGTAAACTCTATAAATTCACTCAACGTTTTGTTGACGTTTTTAAGCATGTATCTCAGGTTTAGGAGCTATTGATGGCTTAGATGGAACGGAACGCGGATATCTGGGATTGTGTCTCAGTGAAAACTTGTACATTTTATAAAAATGGAATTTGTAAGAAAGTCGTGCTGCGATTTATTAGAAAAGAAATATCTAAAGTTATTTGGGACCTATGTAACTCTGATTTTCCTCATATAAATAAAATAAATTTTGTTTTATAAACGTATCATTTGAACGTTTATTGGGACTCGTTTGTATGTATTATGAAGTAGCACCCCAAATGTTGTATTCCGCTGCGCATCGTATTTTGGGGGTGTTACACTGCACAAGTATATGAAATAATAAATAAAAGAAAAAAAAATCATCAGAAATTGCATGAGTTATGAAGTTTTCTGAGATGCCCGCTCATTTTTTATCATTTATAGCGGAGCTAAATTGAATCCATTAAATAGGTCTGATTCCAGTCTTGAAAAGTGTTTTCTCGATTCAATTAAGTAGTTTTCTAATTGCAGGTGGAGTTAGAGCTAACCGAACTCCCAACTGAAGAAAGAGCAGAATTTTTAACGTCTCTTGACGTCGATGAGAGTGGGCTTGGAAATCTTATTAGGGCGACATATAACCTTCTTGGCTTACGTACATACTTCACTTCTGAAATAAAGGCATAGACCATAGATGCAGGTTTGAGTCACTTTATGTATTTGAAGTTATGTTTTACTGAAATGTGTTTTACTATGACGATTAAGGATTTACATTAGCCATGTTATTTACCTGTTTCATTGATATTGTGTTGTTGTATTATACATGCCACATAAATAACTAATTTCATTACCATTCGATGTGTCAGGAATGACTACACCCTAAGCTGCCGGAGTTATCCATTCTGACTTTGAGAAAGGTTTCACACGTGCGCCTTCAACTAGAAGGCTAACAGGTCAAAGACCTAGGGTATGTTAGATTTTTTCTTTCCACGCCTCTTTTTTTTTCTTAAAAGAAGTTATGTTTGTTTAATAAAAGGTTATTAAACCATTTCATAAAATGTAGTTATTTTCTTTTCCCACTTGTAGTTTTACCAAATCTCTGAAGTGCAAGCCAAAACGTTCAAGCTCAATATGAACATTGTCTTTATCTATTGGCGGTTCCTATTGTCATTAAACCAAACATACGACTTCTTTCGTAATTTGAAAATCAAAGAAGATTCAAGTGTATACTAAAGTTCCTATAAATATTATAATATGTGAGATTGGCTATACATATAATCCAAATATGGTTGTACTACCTACGGTATTCCACCCTCGGAATCCACCCCTAAGAACCCGTGATTTGACTTAACATATAACTCTAAAAGCCTTCCCCTTGGAAGCTTATCAAACCCCAACTAGATTCCCAATGATCTAGGCTTGATCCAACGGATACAAGACTTCCCTTACAACTTGATTGAAATAAAAAGATAGATTGGTGAACCAAGTCCTAACCTAGCATAGAGAATCGATTCTAAAGAAAGGGTATAAGAAAGAAGACCCTCGACAAAACACACAAGTATGGATTAGGTACTTATGTGGCTCTCTTGCGAAGATGTGTGTTCTTCAATAGACGATAGATGAAAAGATTAGAACATGATGACATCAAATATTTGATACTTTTTAGTGTCAGTTTTCCCCTAAAAATACTTGTGATTGTCTTATAAATACTTGAATTCGATACTGTTAGATATGAGTAAAAGACTCGGTCACCCCGTATATTTATTGTTTATAATAGTTCGTAGTTTAATAGTTAATC
>BQNB010002245.1:0-125841 GCA_026074375.1 Tanacetum coccineum | reverse complement strand
TAAAACTTAAAAAGTTTAACGGTATATGTTATAGGATGAGCTTCGGTTTTGATCGTATTTGGCTAATATCATAACCATATGGATCGTAACAAGAATACCAAATCCGATGACCCAAATCAACTTTAATAATAAAGATCCCAAAAACAAAACTTTCGCCGCCAAATCCGGATTAAAAAAACCCGACCCATAAACCGCAATCTAAAAGACCAATTTTTTTAATAACTTCACTAAAAATGGTGCATACCCTTCTCCGGATTCCTGGATCCGCCACTGAGTGTAATATAAGTTTATACGGACTAGTTGTTTCATGCAGAGGCGGACCTATGGGGTTCTCATGGGTTCGCCTCACATCAACATCCAAAAACCTCCCAGGAAATTTCAGATGGATGTTTGCGGGTAGTGTAAATTTTCTTAAAACATAGATTTTTCCGTATTGAACTGGTTCGACTTTGTGTCACACAAATACTTGTCTTTTTTAGTTAGTCCAATAATATGTCAAAGAAATACATGTCTTTTTTTTGTTTACTACTAGTTTTAATGAAGGGTACATTTTAGATCATTTTTATTTCCTTTATACTCATAAATTTTTTCTCTGCATTGATGATTTTCAAAAGTGCAGGGTCCGCCCACGGGTTTCATTGATCATATACGTATACTTGTGATTAAATCTAGATTTCAAATTTAATTGATTAGGCATTACGCGGATAATGTTAAAATAATTCCGTACTTGGATATAATATATCTAAGAGTTTTACTGACAGAAAGAAAACCAATAATCAAATCAAAGCAATAATAATAGGTGTTTGAGTGAAATTACTATTCCAGAAATATTACAGAAATAGGAATGATTGTACAAAGCTACACAGTACTAATTCTTGTGAAGCGATGCATTCTTATGAATTTCGATACTGCGTCTGTTCTGAAAAACTCTGGTAGAATCCGCAATCTTTTTAGATCGTTTTTCCTTCTTTCCACGAGATGATGATGCCTCATCGGAACTATATTAAACATTCTCTGAACATTTTGAAAATCGTGCTATGGTTTCTCCAATTCGAATGGTTTTCATGTTCTTTTCGTCGTTCAGGACTGACATCGACACTATGTCGTCTGATTTTCTTCTCCAAACTGTTAAACATCAACCGAATTCGCCAAAACTTTTCCATTGTTTAACACTCAAAGATGTTTGTGCGTTTGGATTTGTGAGATGAGCGCTAAATATGGACATATATTTATAGGAGTATTATTTTTGAGGTACATATGCATGCTGTGATGTACATGTACCTTGTCATATGGACCCTATAATTATTTAAGAAGCATGTCGATCTTGTGCCGGTGCCTAATGTCATACATTATTTCAGATCTGGTTTTGTATGTCGAGAGATTTTTCTTTTTTTCAAATTCACGCCTCTTTATTATTTTGTGTGTTCGTGGTATGATTTTCTCTTTATATTTCAACGACAGAAACATCAATTCAACAAGCAAAAATGAGAAAAGAAAACAAAAAGAAGTAATAAAGAGTCTTAATAACGTAGTGAGATGATTGATTTTTCTTTTTTTCAGATGTGGCTTTTTATACGTATTATAAGTGGATTACTCATTGATTGTATTTGATTAAAATTTATAGTGCTGCCGGGCTGTACAGGGGTATTACTATGCATACCTTGTCTCTTTCTCATTTTTTCTTTGCAGACGACGCATTGTTTGTAGGGGAGTGGTCGCGTGAAAACATTCGGAATTTATCTATTATCCTTGAATGTTTTCATAGAGTTTCGGGGCTCAAAATTAACTTCCATAAAATCAATATTTAGTTGGGGTTGGAGTTCCTTTTGATGAAGTTAAAGCTTTAGCTCAGCTCACAGGTTGTCAAGCTTCTCCTCCTTATTTCAAGTATCTTGGCCTTCAGTGGGTTTTAACATGGCAGCTACTACGAATTGGGATTTTTTGATTGATAAGTTCTCTAAGCGCCTTTCCAATTGGAAGGCCTCTATGCTTTCTATTGGCGGCAGGACTACTCTCTTGTCTTCTGTTTTAGGCTCACGATTGGTTCATTCTTATGGGCCATCGTTCTCCATGCACTTCTTTTATTTATAAAAAACTAGAGTCGTCCGCTCGAAGTTCTTTTTGGGGGAGCATGTGGATGGGGAATAAAATTCCTTGGGATCGCTTGGAAATGCTTAGTTTATAGTTCATGGTGGTCTTGGCTTGGTAGCCTCTTTTCCCTCAACCAGGCTCTTATTCTCAAGTGGAGGTGGCGTTTCTTCCAAAACCCTAATGCTCTATGGGTTCGTGTAATTAAAGCTGTCCACGGTGGTCCTGGTTTGGATAACTCTTTTTATTCACACGTTCGTGATCAAGGGGTGTGGGGCAGAATAGCTAAGTCTATCAACGCCATGCACGAAAAAGGGATCATCCCCCTTTCGTTTCTTCGTAAACGAGTGGGGAATGGTACGGATACGAAGTTTTGGCAGGATGTTTGGATTGGTGAGATCTCCCTTCAATCCAAATTCCCTCGTCTATACCGTCTGGCTTTGAATAAAGAATGTAGTATTTGTGAGGTTTGGAATAATGGTTGGGTTTTCAACTGGTCGCGGCCGATTTTACGAGGTACCCTTCTTCATCAGTTAAACGATCTCACTGCTATCTTAGATAGTGTCCAATTCTCAGACTCGGAGGATTCTTGGATTTGGTCTCTTGGTTTCTCCTTCTTTTACCGTTAAATGTACGCGTGATCACATAGATAATTGCATTCTTCCTGATGATGGGTCTGAAACTATTTGGAATCGTTATCTTCCTAAAAAGATTAACATCTTTCTGTGGAGAGCTGTTCGGGACAGGTTACCCTCTAGATGGAATCTGAATTCGCCAAAAACTTTTCCATTGTTTAACACTCAAAGATGTTTGTGCGTTTGGATTTGTGAGATGAGCGCTAAATATGGACATATATTTATAGGAGTATTATTTTTGAGGTACATATGCATGCATGTGATGTACATGTACCTTGTCATGTGGACCCTATAATTATTTAAGAAGCATGTCGATCTTGTGCCGGTGCCTAATGTCATACATTATTTCAGATCTGGTTTTGTATGTCGAGAGATTATATTCTTTTTTTCAAATTCACGCATCTTTCTTATTTTGTGTGTTGTGGAATGATTTTTCACTTTATATTTCAACCGACAGAAAACTCATTCAAAAGCAAAAAGAGAAAAGAAAAAAAAGAAGTAAAAAGAAGTCCTTAATAACGTAGTGAGATGATTGATTTTTCTTTTTTTTAGATGTGGCTTTTTATACGTATTATAAGTGTATTTGATTAAAATTTGTTTAAGATTAAACCTATTTGTTATGACTATATATGCTTTGGCATGTAATTTATAATATAATTGTAAATGAGAATTACTTTTAACATTATACCGAGCCTGAGATCCTTAAAAAACTTAAAACTATTTTTTTTATCGGATCCCTCTTTATCGACTTGTAACACAATCGATTGCAACAACTACCTTTAGTCTTAAAAGTCGACTGTCACACTTTACTTTTGTCACATATCTAATAATATTTTTCTTAAAGTTGACTGTTGTCACATACCTTTAGTATCTTATAGTCGACTACTCTATTTTTGTTTTATCTTACCTTTTAGTCGACTGTCATAAACTCGACCACTTGTGTTCTTTTTAGTCACCTAACACCCTTAATTTACCATGACTAACAATATTACTCCTTCACCTTTCACTACACTCTTTCATGTTAACAAACTCTATAGCGTCAGTTTTATAACAAATCAAATCCTTATTAAAGCACATCATAGATGATTCTACTTGTACTTCTACTCCCGCTCTTCCTACGGCTCAAAGCAGATTCTATAGTTAAATCATGAATCTTTTATAATCCTTTAGAATCACTTCAAGGTACTGAGTTTGATAAGGATGCTTTAGATCTTCTTCCAACAATTTTTCTTGATGATAAACTTACACGAACCATTGCTTTAAAAGGTGAACTTCGTGTTATTCAAGTTGGTGATAGAACGGTTGATGCTTATTTTTAAAAGATTAAGTCCATTGTCACGTTACGGGCTCGCTTCTAAGTAGTGACCGCTGTTACTTATGCCATTAATGGTTTAAGTAAAAAGTTTGCTCATGTAGCCGAGATTATTGCACATCGAGATCCGTTTCCCGATCTTGCCACGGTTCGATCTATGGTTACAACGTAGTGATTGCGTCTAAATTCCAAGTCTCAAACTTTTTCCGAGAACAAAAGTTCCTCGGTTCCCACAGTACTTTTAGCAGAGAACCACAACTCATGAAGTCGTAACAGTCGTGACACTCGCTTTACTGCAAGTCCTTGGAATAATTTTAGTCGTGGTTTTGGTAGGTTTGGCAACACGTGCAAGTTTCTACATGAAAATTCGGCTCGGGAGTCTTTTGGTGGGTCGAACCAATCAACATCGTCTTAGCAGTCGAACTCAAATACATCTTCTGGTAACACGAATTCCAGGTCTGGTACATCTTCTCCGCTTCTCGATCATCTAACTCCACGGCCTACATGGGCCAGGCCCATACGTTAAAAGTTTTTCGAATCCTAATAAAATCATGAGCCAGACTAATAAAATACGCAATTTAAGAAAATTACATTATTATTCTTTTAGTTTCTGCGAAAGCCAATAAAAACAACTTTACCCTTTTAACTATTAATTTATGCATTCTTTTAATTTTGTAAATAACAATCTTGACTGTCGTAATAAAGAAAACTTAAAAATATCTAAATACTATTGTTAATAGTAGACAATTATTTTGAGATCATCTACAACAATATCAGAAGAAGAATAATTTTCAAATGAAATGAGTACACAGTATCTTAAGGGTGGACCAAGAACAATAAGTCATCATGTGCACATAAGTTTTTTTACGAGTATAAAGGGTTTTGATTAGGGGTGAGCATGAGGCGGTTTTTGGCTAAAACCAAACCCTAAACCAAAAGTTCGGTTTTAAGTTTTTTAAAACCAAACTCCGAACTAAAAGTTCGGTTTGGTTTTTTCGGTTTTTGGTCTTTTGTGGTTTGGTTTTCGGTTTTTTCATTAGAGGGCCATATATTCTACAAGTTTGAAATCTTTTTCCCAAATGGTTATTGCATGAATTTAGACGAAGTTATTTAAAAAATAAAGATTTTTCAAAGATACATATACGATTATGATGGTACTATAGTCGTCTCATGGCTGCTTGTGGAATAAAGCGAAAATATGAAATGAGACATTTTCGACAATAATTTTTTGTTGTTAATTTAAATAATTTAAGGAATTTGTCAATAATTAGTTATATCACAATTTGGATATACGAAATTTGCGTTGACAATTTTTTGTTAGACCCATTATTTTACTTAAGTTTTTTCAATTCAGATATCTAAAATTTCGGATAAAAGTTTTCAATTAGGATATTCGAAATTTCGATTTTATGTTAGACCCATTATGGGGAGTTTGGTTTTTTCGGTTAGATTTCTAATATAGAACCTAACACCGAACCAAAACTTTTGGTTCGATTTTCTTTGGGCGGTTTTTTTGGTTTGTTGTTTTCCCCTAGTTTTGATGGTAAATAAACTTTTTTTTAACATATTAGTGGATTAAGTAATATTTACGTGACACAAAATTTTGAGACCGAGTTCATTTTGAAAAGCGAGAATTTTTACAAAAAAATACATTATATGACTAACATAGGGTTCCCATGAACACCCGGGTACCCCATAGGTCCGCCCCTGAAAGCTACTATTTCTTCTTCCACTAACGATTTCCAGGATCAAGACGCCAAAGCTGAAGATATCGGACTTAATGGAGAAAGTCCCTTCCATTGCGTACTCCGGAGACATATAGCCACTCAATAAAACATCATTGAGTTTACATTTCAAGAAATAAGGGTGTATTAAATCTTACTTATAACTAATTACCTATAGGATACTCTGCATTTTCATTATCTTATTCTTTTCTCCTATAAGATAATAATATATCTAAGTTCATTCTGATATTGATCATAACAACAAAGGTATAACTAAATGACTTACTATATTCCAACGACCTTGTTAGTCATTGCCTCTGTCTTATTCTCCTTAAATATTCTTGCCATACCAAAATCAGAAATTTTGAGGTTTAAACTCTCATCTACAAGAACTTTATTGGATTTTAAGTCTCTATGAATAACTCACATTCTTGAGTATTTATGCAAGTATAACAACCCTTGAGCTATTCGTTCAATGATGTTAAACATTTTAGGCCAATATAGATCCGCCTTTCTGTTTTCATCTACAAGAAAATGAAAGATTAAATCTTAAAAATTAACAAGTAAAACACCACTATGTGCACTTACTATACAAACTTGTTTACAGAAAAGAAATTAGCCTAGGCTTTTGTTGGGCATATATTCATAAATTAACATCTTGTCTCTCCCGTATCTACAACACCCAAGAACATGAACAAGATTTGTGAGTTGGAATTGGCTATGAGTATCAGTTTATTCTTGAATTCTAGTAGTCCTTTCCTTGATGTTCTTGAGAGCCTTTTGATTGGAATTTCTCGTCCATCACTTAGTTTCCCATGTTTGGTAATATCATTATATCATTTGTGAGGGCTTGGAGAGAAAAATCAAGAACACGACATTCAATTTATATCGTGAAAGTAAAGGTAAGTTACCTTGTACAATGGTCCAAAACCACCCTATCCGAGCTTATTTTCAAGTGAAAAATCATCTGTAGCAGCCATGATAAAAGAAAAACTAAATAGTAGCAAACAGTTTCCTTTTCCATCGTTCGTTTCAAGCTGGTGTATATCCTTAAAGCTTTTAGAAGCTGTCAGCTCAAAGAAAGATTCATCTCTTTTCCGTCTCTCGTGTTCTACAACAAGTATTCACAACTTAACAAAAGTACCGTAAAGGAAAAA
Source organism: Tanacetum coccineum (assembly GCA_026074375.1). Lineage (NCBI taxonomy): Eukaryota > Viridiplantae > Streptophyta > Magnoliopsida > Asterales > Asteraceae > Tanacetum > Tanacetum coccineum. The sequence continues at coordinate 118,925 of BQNB010002245.1, read as the reverse complement.
TATACGCTGCATTAATTTTAGTTTTGTACCTTCTTGTCTATGCTTTCTCTTCTTCATACGCCATAAAAGCCTCGAACAAAGAAAAACCTTGGAATGACAACACCAATAAGTATCCATAGCCATTTTTTTGCTTTTTTGGTGCTTGTTTCCTGCATATTGGATCGTTTAGATTCAACTAGGTACAAATGTTAGCAAAACCATTGGAAATTTAACATTATAGGATTGTACCTGGGACTGACTGGATTTTGGTTGATTACATACTTTAATGTAGAGTTGGCACGTGGATTAACCAAAACGTTATTGCTTCCTTTCCAAATAACGCAGCCAGTCTCATTGGTATTACTACTATAAAACCCAACACAACTACAATTAACTTAAGGAAACAATAACTGATACTTAAACTTGAGTTATTATCGGTAACATTTTGTGACTTATCAGGATCAAATTCCCCATTCTTCTCACTAAAGTTATCACCCTCTCTTCTACATGGAGGCAAACTCGACTCTTTTACACAACCATCACTTGAATCATACCCATAACAAAACTAGGGGCGGACCAAGAACACTAAGTCATCAGATGCAAATAATTTTTTTACGAGTATAAAAGGTTTTGATTAGTGGTGAGCATAAGGCAGTCTCGGGTGGTTTTTGGCCAAAACCAAATCCCAAACCAAAAGTTCGGCTTTAAGTTTTTTAAAACCAAACCCTGAACCAAAAGTCCGGTCTGGTTTTTTTGGTTTTTGGTTTTTTGTGGTTCTGTTTTCGGTTTTTTCATTAGAGGGCCATATGTACTACAAGTTTAAAATCTCTTTCACAAACGGTTAACGCAAGAATTTAGACAAAGTTATTTAATAGATAAAAATTTATCAAAGAGGTAAATACGATTATGATGGTATCAGAGTCGTCTCTTTGCTTCTTATGGACTAAAGCGAAAATATGAAATGAGACATTTTCGACAATATTTTTTGTTGTTAATTTAAATAATTTAAGGAATTTGTCAATAATTAGTTATATGAAAATTTTGAATATCCGAAATTTGCGTTGATGGTTTTATGTTAGACCCATTATTTTACCTAATGTTTTTCAATTAAGATATCCGAAATTTCCGATAAAAGTTTTATGTTCAAATATTCGAAATTTCGGTTTTTATGTTAAACCCATTATAGGGCGGTTTGGTTTTTCCGGTTTGGGTTTTCATATAGAACCTAAAACCGAACAAAAACATTTGGTTTTAGAATTGGCTTGATTTTCTTGGGGTGATTTTTCGGTTTTGTTGCTCTCCCTATTTTGATGGTAAATAAACTTTTTTTTTTGTTTAACATATTAGTTGATTAAGTAATATTTACATTACACAAAATTTTAGAACCGGGTTCATTTTCAAAACAACAAGAAATTTTAAAAAAAGTTACATTACGCGACGAATATTCATCGAGTTCCTATGAACCCTCGAGAACCCTAGATCCTCCCCTGATTATCTTTCATGTGTTTTAAATATATTATTGTACACTCGTTCATTTTTAATCTTTATACACACTCATGTGCACATGCATTGGCATCAGGCATGCATATATGTACGTTTTTCTTTCGTGTTACATTAAACGAAGGAAATCAAAATGACACCGAATTCAAAAGTCCATTTCGCAGTTTTAAGTCAAAGAGAAAAAGTAAGAAACTAGAGTGACATTTTACAGCTAAATTCCCACGGTTCAAGTAGTTGATAATTTTGATATTTAATTATAAGAAAATGCTAAACATAGCCAAATAGGGTTATAATTAAGAAATTTTGACATGTTTAAAGCGTTTGTAGAATTAGGACGTCTTCATTCCATATAAACATGAAATGAGTGTCTATTATGATTAAAATAAACATAAACTTTTTTATGTTTATAGACATGTTTATAAACCCACCATAGTAGATATGATGCCCTTATTGCATGTTCCTAATTTGGGAGTGTTGATAGAAATAATGCATAAAAACATTATTAATATTTTTCACATCTTTACGTTTTGATAATCGCAAAATATAAAAACGTTCAATGTAAAATTAAACGTAAACAAGTAATTAGTAGTAAATTTTCATTTCGAAAATTATATCAATTAAAAGTATGAATAAATAAATGTTTAATGCATTTTATGATCAAATGAAATTTTTATTCAACCTCACACTTTTATAAAATGTTGTAAACATTTTTATAAACATTACAAAACATTTTCTACAATTAAAAGAAATATTTTATTCAAAATAAACATTTTGAAATTCAAATTTTCGGACCTAAAGGACCGCCCACCTATTTAAGAGGACCGCCCATAGGTAGACACTCCTCCAGAATGTCCTATAAATACTGGACTATTCCCCACTATTTTCTCACATTTTGCACTCATTCTTTCTCTTAAAAAACAGCCCACATATCTCATTAAAATCCTTTGATCATTTAATCATAAAGCTTTGTTTCCAAGTGATCCAAGCTCAATTCCTCAAGTGCAAGAGAAGAATACTTTCATCATCAAGTGAAGAAGTATTACACCTTTGTGTGTTGTTGCAATCTTATTGCATCCATATCATAACTTGTAAATCATTTGTAAATCTTGTAAAGTTGTGTAGTAGGTTTAGTTTTGTGTATGTTATAAGTATAGTTGGATCTTGGTGATCTTTTTAGTCGTGTTGTAAATTAGGTGATTATAGTTGTGGCTTGGTGAGTAGTGGTGTGAAGATTAAATTAGGTGTGAAGAAGCTTGTGTAGTCGTGAAGCCAAAAGTTGTGTAGTGAAGTTATGGTAGATTGTATCTAGCTAAGATTAGAACTCGACATCTAGCTTAGTGTCAAAATCAAGATAAGCGAAAGTTGTGTAAGGTTTTCTCCGCCATAAGGGAGCTTGTTGACATAGTGAGGGATAAACTATAGAGTTAGGTGTCGAGGAGTAGAGTCAGGCGAAGATGGTGCTTCATTACCGAACCACTATAAATCCTCGCGTTGTGGTTTGATCGTTCTTACTCTTATCTCTTGTCTTACATTAATTTTTCATACTATCCTATTAATTGTTTAGATAAGTATATTGTTCATATTGTGCAAGTGTTGAATTCACACAAAGTCGAATCTAGAATTTTTATAAAAACTTTAAAACCTTAAATTAAAAAGCGGTAAACTATTCAACCCCCCTTCTAGTTTTCCACAATTGGTATCAGAGCCACGTTAAACAAGATTTTTAAAATAAATTGTATTTTAAAACTTGAATCGATCTATAGAATCGGAAAAATATTTAGAAGGGCAATCTATGCAAAGACCACCATTATTTGAAAGTGGTGGATTTATTTATTAGAAAAATAGATTCGAAACTCATACGAAGTCAAAAGATCTAGATCTTTGGCATGTTATTACCGATGGTGATTTTCCTCCTATTCAAAATAATCCCGAAACTAAAAAGGATGAAGTTGTACCTTTTCATAAACAAAATGATGATCTTAAAAGACAACTTGCAAATATAATATGAAGCTAAATGGTAATTTATAATGCTTTGCCACGTAAAGAATACGAAAGAATTTTTATGTGTCAAACCGCAAAAGAAATTTGGGATACTTAATTAATCACTCATCAAGGTAATAATAAAGTCAAAGCTAACGAAATAGATCTTCTTGTTCAATAATATGACATTATATAATTCCGAAGTGTAGTCAATTAGATAATGCATTTGCATAAATTTAATCTGTTATACTAGTCTAACAGCTTTGATGGAAGGTTTTTTAGACAAGAATTGTGTTAGGAAATTTTCTCTTTTAGGGCATTACATCCTAAATAGCGCGAAAAAGTCATGACGATCGAAGAATCAAAGAATCTAACAACCTTACCTCTTGACGAACTAATTGGAAACTTGAATGTTTATGAAGAAGTAATAAAGAAAGATTTCAAAACGGTCAAAGGCAAGAAAGAACAAAGTAGATCTCTTGCATTAAAGGTGAAAAAGGAAGTAAGTGATGAAGATAGCTCAAGCTCCGATAGTGAAGACGAAGAGTATGTTATGGCCGTAAAGGAATTCAAGAAATTCTTCAAGAGACGAGGAAGATTTATAAGACAACCACGAGGCGATAGAAAAACATTCCAAAGAAGTAGAAATAATGGTTATGGTAAAAGTGAAAGTAAATGTTTTAGATGTGGTGATCCAAATCACCTCATTGAAGAAAGTTCAAAACCGCCAAAGAACAACGATCAAAGAGCATTTATTGGAGGATCATGGAGCGACAATGAAAAGGATAAAATGGAAAAGACTAAAGATGAAACTTGTCTTGTAGCTCAAGCGCCCGATGAAATATGCTTAGGAATAAACTTGGAACCCGATGAGTGGATTAAAGATAGTGGATGCTCAAAACACATGACCGGTAATCGAAAGTTGTTTTCTTCATACAAAGCGTACAACGGAGGAAAAATAATTTTTGGGAGCAACTTGCGCGGTAAAATCATAGGCAAATGTATGATTTCTCAAGACTTCCTATATTAAAAATGTTGAGACGTAGATAACTTAAATATAACTTGCTTAGTGTAGGTCAAATATGTGATAATAAATGCAAAGTAATATTTACCGAACACGATAGCGAAATAATCAAAGACGATAGGTAATGGTAAAGGACTTAGGAAAGGGTATATTATGATAATGAAACTAGAAAATAAACAGGAAGACAAAATATCCTGCAATATTAAACGAAAACTCCACACTTATGGCATAGGAGTAGTTCACGCTAATATGCAAACTAAATTCAATCATTAGCATCTATAGAACTAGTTAGAAAGACTTACCTAAAACTTAAATTACGCGTACTTTTTTGTGTTGATTGCAAATATTGGAAGCAAGCTCATGCTAGTCATGGCATAAAAAATATAGTTTTAACAACTAGATGCTTAGAACTACTTCACATGGATTTGTTTGGCCCTTCTGCCATACGAATCTATAGAGGGAATCGTTATACCTTAGTAATCGTAGATGACTATTCTCGATTCACATGGACTAGATTTTTAGCAAATAAAAACCGAAGCTTCGAAAATTCAAATATTTAGCAAAAATGATCCAAACAAATTAGGATGTTTCATTATATCTATTAGAACGGATCATGGTCGGGAATTGTTAAGAAGTTACAATTCGAAAACTATGTGGATTTAAATGGGATATCTCACAATTTTTCCGTTCCTCGTACTCCACAATCTAATGGGGTAGTAGAAAGAAAAAATCGCACTCTATAAGAAATGAGTAGAACCATGTTAAATGAACAATCCATTCCTCAAAATTTTTGGTGTAATGCGGTCGATACGTGATATGTGTTTAATCACATATCATTTAACCTTATTAAAATGAGCTTAAAAGACCAAAAATGCATGGAAAATACATTGTATCAATTTATATCTAAAATCTTTTCCCCCCCCCCCCCCCCACTCCTCTCTATGTGTGTTTTGACATTTGTTATTGTGCCAAGGAAAAGGATATTTATAAAAGGGACAAAAACCGGAAGCAAAACGGACAAAACAAGCAGGGATTGGACAGAGAGCGAAAAACCAAAGCCGAATGGTATACCCATCTTTTACGCACCCGGACCCATTTTATTTGGGTGGGTCCACCATTATGTTGTATACTCTGTTAACTTAGTTTTTTATATAAAAGTCTAAAACCATAAATCTTTAATCCAAAACTCATCTCCTGGCCCAAATAGCAAATCCAAAAGCCCATGTCTTATAACCCGTTTTCAAAAGTCAATGATATAGGTCGGGGTCAAAATTACTGCTCACCTTCTCCTTTCCCTCCACAATTTCACCATTACCACACGCAGGGTAAAATCCCCCAAATCACACGCTCTAATGTACTTCTAGAAGGAATCCTGACAACGCTAACACCCCAATTAGCCATGGCAATCCCCAGCAATACCATTGGCTATTAGGACGTGGCACGCAATCCAACGACTCAAAAGATGATGATTATGAGGCGGTTTGATTGAAGGGTCAGGATTAGAGATCATGGGAGCGTCCTGAAGGCATTGAGGTTCCTCTCACACCCCTTATATAGGAGGCTTTCACACACAGAGCAAGACGTGTAGGATTTTAGCTTAGCTTAATAGTATTTTAGCTTATTGTCTTTAATTTGATGTATTTTCCTTTTCAAAAGTTTGTAACTCAACTTTGATTATTATATATAAAGTTTCAGTTGTTGTTTAATTACGTGTTTTTACTTTAATGGCATTAATGGTTTAAATAACGCTCAGTTTTAATCTAATAAGCTCTATAAGCTCTCAAATACTATATAAGATTGCATATACTCAGTTAAGCTTCAAAAGCTTAACTAAGTTTAGATTTTAATCTCAAATATATCTCCCCTAAATTACCTTAGCTTAAAATTTAGATGATAAGCCAATTATGGAAGGGCTTATAGACCTTACTAGCTTGTGCAAACAATCTAGAGCTTGTTAAAAAGCTCTTTTGAGCATTTTAGATCCTTGTTTTGAGCTTGGGATCAAGGTACACTTTCATTTTACTCTTTCTAGTTTAATATTTTATATTGTTATTTCTGCTTATTTAGCTTATAATTCTGCTTATCTTATGCTGATTTGTGCATGTTTAGTTTTATTAAAGCTTGTCATTATTCTGTTTATTGTTTGCATTATTTAATCTTAATTTCCATAAATCTGTCATCATCTTAGTTAGAAATAGCTTTTTAGGCCTAGCTTATATTCTAAAATGCTTATTCTTCTTAGAGTATGATTATTGTCTTTTAAAGTACTTAAGTCTTAATTTGTTTTTACAAAATTCATCTTAATTTAGTCTTTTATAACTTAAAAATGGAAAATTAATTTTTAAAGGGGTGTTTGGCACAAACAGCACTAACCTATGTTAGTGTTGCCTAAGCCACCTTTGTTCTTTACATCAGATTTAATAAGCTTAAGTTTAGCCTAAAAGTCAGTTTTAATCAGATGTTAAAGTTTAAATATCAAGATTTAGGAATTATCTAAGCATGGTTGAAATCTATTTTAAAATTCAGCTTATTTGGTTTGACTTTGATTAAGTGCTATCTAGTGTCAATTTCATGCTTGTTTATGAGTCCTTAATGCAGTAATTTGATCTAGTTTAAGTGCGCAATTGTCTTGTGTGTTTTTAAGTCAAAACTGTCTAAGTTACATAGTCTCTTTTCAAAATATAGAGTCCAGTTTTCAAAAGCAAAATTAGTTTAGATCAAAGTTGTTTTAAGGTCTGAATTTGATAGCAAAAGCTCATTAGGGTATAAGTTTAATATTTTAAGTTTATTTTTACATTTTGTTATCATTTAGTAGCTTAAAATTAGGCCTGCAATAGCTTATTTTTCCTTTAGAATCCCAAAAAAAGCCAAAAACATTAAGTAGTCTGTCACTTTTTCAAAGCCTTAATTTCTAGCTTATTTTATGTTAAACCTAGCTTATTTTTAGTTTATATTAGCTTATTGAGTCAAGTACTTGATCTGTTTTTAGCTTTTAAGTTTTACCTTTGCTTATTTAGACTTATTTTTAAGCTGCAATTTTGATAAAAAAATCAAAAAGCCAAAAATATTTCGTTTAAACTGTCTCCTTTGACAGTTAATTTTCTAGCTTATTTTTAGTTTAAAATTCTTAAAATTAGATTTTATGTGTTCATTAGTGGTTAGACTTTATCTGTTTTGAGTTTTTAAGTTCTGGCTTAAGCTTATTGAAGCTTATTTTTAGTACCAAAAGTAGTATAAAAACTGTCAGATGTCCTTTTTGAGTCCTTAGAAGTGTAAACTGTGCCATTAGCTTTAGGTACTTTTCTACTTAATTTACTTATTCTTGTCTTTGGTGCTTATTAGGTCTAGGATAGGATTTGTTTTCAGCTTATTTGCTTTTCTTTTGCTTAATGAGTCCAATAAGCCAAAACAGTTTTAGCTTTAAAGTCATTTAGTGCAAACTGTCTTATTGCCCTTAAGTGCTTTTAGCTTATTTTGTTTACTTATGTTTTGTCCTAAGAACTTATTGAGTCTAGTATTTCATCTGTTTTTAGCTTATTTAGGTTTCTTTTAGCTTATTTAGCTTTTAAAAAGGTCTAGCAGTTTTAATTCATGAGTAGCAGTATTAACTCTAAAAGTTAGTACTGCTGGTTTCAAAAGCTCATTTCTTGCTTATTTGTGAGTCTTAGAAAAAGTGTTTTTGTAAAAGTTGCTTATTGTCAGCTTTTTATCAAGCGTGCTTAAAAGAAAAGAAAAAAAAAGTCTTTGCAAAAAAAGCAAGGGCCAGGACTCGAACCTACGACATTGCCTTCTCAAAGCCTCAACACAACACTCCTTAACCAATTGCCCTTGGGTCTTTTTTGTTTACTACTTTGCATGATCTAATTAATATAGTGAGTTTTTTAGTTTTAGCTTTTTAGGCTTATTTGCTTTATAACTGCTTATTCGTTCAGTACATCTTCAAGTTTTTATTTTTTATTAGATTCTACATAGTTCAAAGTACTTTTCATAATTTTTCTAGAATTTTAATAATTAGTTTACTACTTTTAATATTTTATTTAGATTAAAACTGTTTTTAATTTATAAAAAATAAAATAAAAGTCATAAAAATATAATTCTTTTTTTCTAAAATTATTTTTAATCATTTAGGAGTTTTAAAAATTAAATTTGCCTTTTTAGGGTTAAAATTTGATTGTTTAGTTTTTTTAAGTCTCGGTTTTAATTTCCCGTTATCGTTTTATGCTTTAATTTCTTAATTGCTTTAATTGTTAATTTAGCTTATCTTTATTTGCTTTTGCATTAGTAGAATTAAAATCAAAAACCAAAATATTGATATTCAAGCATCAAACAAAATACTTCTGTGAATTTCAAATTCACTTCTCGTCGGGATACGACACCTTTTTTTTTTTTTTTTTAATTTTTCCTTATTTCTTTTTTTTAACTTTTTTTTTAGGGATATATACTATTGTTTGTCCTCAAGCAATTTTATATTAAACGGGAAACTCTCTATACTATAATTAGTTTGAGATATTTAGGATATATATTTTATTATATATAGACTATTTAGATCGAATCAATACGTCAACCTATATAATTAATAGAGTTTCCATTAAACGTATTTTAGGAAAAAAATCATACGAGTTGTTAGAGGTAGGAAACCTCAATCCTTAACTATTTTAAAGTTTTTTATTACGGATGTATATGCCTTATTTTAATACAAAGAATTACCTCACCAAGTTCGACCAAAGTCGTACGAAGGTGTTTTCCTAGGATTTCAGCAAATATAGTAAGGCTTAAAATAATACTTATCCAAAAAAACAATGAAAGTGGAAGAGTGTTGAATGTAAATTTCGATGAAAATCCTCTCCCGCCTAAAAACAACATCACACATAGGAAGGATGTTGAGTTAGTGAGAAGAAAGCTATTGAGGTTAGTAAAACAAAACCCATAGGCAACTAATTTTGAAGGGCATTTATTAGAAATGATCAAATTGATAATATTAAAGAATCTAAAACTCATCCCTAGAAAACGTTATTGGTACATCTAAATCAAGAACTCTTAGTCGCAAGTCAAGACAAAAAAAAAAAAAAAAAAAAAAAAAAAAAACAAAAAAAAAAAATAAAGCAATTTCTTTTGCTTTATTTAACGATAGAACCTAAAATTAAATGAGCTTAAAGATGAATATTAGGGTATAGTCATTGCAAGAGGAACTAAACCAATTTAAAACAAATAATGTTTGGGAACTAGTCCCAAAATCCTTGGATATGACCATTTTAGGATACATAAAGGGTTATAGAATTAAATGCGATGATATGGCGTCGTAACTAGAAACAAAGCAAGGCTAGTTCGCCCTAATGTTATAATCAAACAAGAAGAATTTATTTGACGAAACATATGCACATGTAGCTAGAAACTAGAGTCTATAAGAATTTACTTTTAGCTTATGCTTGCCGCATAGACTTTAAGTTATTACCAAATGGATGTAAGAGTGCTTTCCTTATCGGGTTTCTATCAATGGAGGAGTTTACATGGCACAACCTCCGGGATTCATTGACTTCACAAAACCTAATTATGTCTATAGACTTAAGAAAGCTCTTTATGGTCTAAAACAAGCCCCAAAAGCTTTGTACGATCGATTAAAAGCCTTTCTTATTAAACATGATTACTCCATGGAATGGTTAGATAACACAATCATACACTAAAAAGAAAGACTCAAACATCTTCATGTCCAAAATATATGTTGATGACATATATTCGGATCAACTTGTACAAGAAATGTGTTGATGCTTTGCCAGATCTTGCATGATGAGTTTAAAATGGAGTATGATGGGGGAACCTAATTTTCTTGCTTAGGATTACAAATAATACAATAGAATGATGGTATATTTTTTATCAATCAAAACATATTAAGGAAATGCTTAAGAAATTTAGTCTAGATGGACTCTAGCCATCGAAAACCCTATATCTTGGAACCAAAACTCACGTGAGATGTAGATGGATGAGTCCGTAGATAATACAAATATAGAGGCATGTTAGGTAGTTTATTATACTTAGTGGCAAGTAGACCCGATATCATGTTTAGTGTTGGCCTTGGCCGTTTCAGAAGGATCCAAACTTCTCACCTAGAAGCGGTTAAACTGTATCTTCCGATACATTAAGGTACACGCATTAGGATTTTGGGGGGGTGGATATCCTAAGGGATCCAACATAGAAACAATAGTGTATGTGGATTCGGATCATGCAGGAGATTACGTAGATCGCAAGAGCACTAGTGATGTTTGCATGTTTATGGGATGTTGCCTAACATCTTGGTTTTTGAAGAAGGCCAAACGCTACTTGCCATCTCCACAACCGAAGCGGAATATGTAAGCACCGGAAAGGCATGTCAACAAGCCCTATGGATGAAACAAGCTCTCATAGACTATGGCGTTAGGTTAGACGACATTCCAATAATGTGTGATAACAAAAGAGCTATAGACTTAAGTAAGAATCCCGTTCAACACTCACGAACAAAACACATTGATATTCGTCATCACTTCCTTCGCGATAATGTTCAAAAAGGGAATATCTCTATAGAAGAGGTCTCATCGGAAGACAACATAGCCGTTATTCGTTACTAACCACTTAAAGTGAGCCATTTAAATACTGACGTATTGGTCTAGGAATATTGATGGAACAAATTGATTAAGTTTTTCGGCATAATAAAGAAATGATTATCATCAAAGAAAATGGTGTCAAATGACTTCTGAGAAAAATTTTTCTCAAACTGGTGGCGGCCCCCTTAATTCATAAAGGGCGACCCCCTTAATTTTAAGGGGACCGACCAGACTTTAAGGGGACCACCCACCTGACTGACTAATTTTTTTTATTTTGTGTCCAGGTTTCTATTTTACACAAAAACACAAGATTGGAAAAAATCTATAAGCAAACTTTTACAAATTCTTCTATGTAACATTTCGCATTTTCAGGCCAAACATACGACTTAAATTATTCCAGTATTTATTGTTAAACTTGTACGTGTTTACTTTTGTTTGAATCGCGTAGTTAAACTTCATTAAGTAATTAAATCAAGTCTTACATTCCTTATCCTTGTTCTTAAATGATACAAACAATAAAACCAACTTAATAAATAAACCTAACACAAAAACTTATAAATTCCCCTAACAGCTAACAGATTTTCATGTACACCCTTTTCTTTTCTAAGTCAGTAATATTCAATAAAAGATATACAAAGTACATTCTTAATATAACTCTTATATCCATTGTGCAAAGCCCACATCCTTTCTTTGTATAAGTCCTTAAAACCCACGATTATTATGGCTGTGTTTCTTTCTTTTGCTTCTGCTTTCCCCACGCCAACCTACAGTATTTACCTTTAATCTCTTGTACCTTGACCATTTATAAATCCTAAAGATCCCTTGCCTTATATGGATTAACATTAAAACGTGATCATCGCTATCGCTGATGAGATGGTGATACTTTTGCATGCAATGTTATTAAAGTATATAAAGCCTTGCCTAGCTCTTGCAAACTCAAAGAAGAAAAACACAGTTGATACAACACAAGAGTTCTTTGGTCCTCATGTCCTTGTATCCCTGGTTCTTCGACCCACACTCACAACACACAAACATCACACCAGTAACTCGTCATATTAAGCCCTAGGTATTCAAGAAAACCCTAAATAAGTTACTTGGGTTTTCTTTTTAATTGGGTTCCTGTTGGACGAACGTAGCAAGTAGCAATCAAGTACACGGGTTCGTGATCATAAAGGGGGTGCAAGTAGTCGAATTGGTTTAAGTGTTTGGGTTGTATACGAGAGAGGTAAGATCATTAGGGTTTTCGTTTGTTCAAGCCATACCCACGTCTTTCTTCGAGCTTTGTGAGTTTCACGCCTTAAATTCTGTATTATCTTCATGATATCATATCATTTAGATTCTTGTGCTTGAGTGAAAAAACTAATATTTTTATTTTCCCTTAAAACTGTTATGAATCCGACCTTTTATTATTGTTGCATTTGCAAAAATGCAAGCACATCCCGTCTCTTACTGTAAAGAATCGAGTAAACTATCGATTTGTTTAATCGTATAACTAGAAGATACTCTGACCATATATGTTGTTATAAGCCTTGTGTCTACAACCTTTTTGTAACTGAAGTATGACACTTTAATCATTAGTAGCCGAATTACAAGTTTAAAAGCAAAACACTTTTTTTTAAACCTTCTGATGTGTACGGGTTCACGGAGAAACCCGTATACAAACTTGACCAATGAAATTTCTGAATTTATCATTCGTTAACATAGTATGGGAGTAGCGCATATGCAAAATTTGAGCTTCTAACACTTTATAACGAAGCGGGATATAGACTTACAAATCTGTTATTTTATGTGTATAAAAACTACCCTGTTGGGTCGAATTTAGGCCTTGTTTTGACCCACATAGACTCAGACATAGAGTCCACAAATAGTGATGTTTTATAGTCGACATGGTAGGCTTTATTTAGCAACTTGAATCACGGAAAACGGTTAAGAATCAAGCCCGCAAACTGAGTCTCAAATTAGTGTTGTTATCGCGTGTTCAACAGTTAATACAGTTGGAAGGTCGCGACACCACCACATTCATACTCATTTTTAACCCGCTTAATCACATTTAAACGTAAATCTTAATTAATAAAAGTTGTAGTGCACCTGGCATATTTTATAAATGTACTTTTAGTTTGTCGTAAAGTTAAGTAACGAACCCGAAAATGGACCCTAAAGTTAGTATTGCTACCATGTTTTCGGCCAAGTTAATGTTGTTGGCTCAATGGTTGACACCCCTTACTTTGGCCTTGTTTTTTAGGTCACATAAACGTACTTCGAATTGACAAACTTTAAAGTTGAATTGTTGCACTCCGGGCTAGTTTTCAAAGTTTTTGGTTTGTATACAATAAAACACTAAGTAACGAGTTTGTAATCTACGATCAAATTCAGCCAAAAGTCACTTGAAAAACACTTAGCCAAAAAAATAAGTTTTTTGTCATGTAATCCAGTCGCGACACCCCTCCCTTGGCCACGTTTTTAACATATTAAACGACGTTTTTAGACAAAACTTAAATAATGAAAGTTGTAGAGGGCATAGCCTAGTTTTTAAAACCACTTTTTGTTTGAAATTTCATTGAGTAACGAGTCCAGAATTTGATTATAAACTTTTTACGTTTGTCACCTAAATTTTATAAAGAAAACTTAATTTTTAAATGCGTTTTGTTATAACTCCGTCTATTTGTTTAACATGTTTAGAGACCAAACCAAATGTATATTGAATTAACTATAAAAGTACTCACGACCTAGTTTATAAATTGTCCGATATCGTAATTTAATTGTTTGATGGATAAGATATATGACTCTGATATGATTTGGCCATTTTCATGAATACCACATTTTAAACTAGTAATATTTTTATACTCAAGCACAATACAAGGACAAGTATGATTACATTATAGTATATGACATTGATTTAGTAATTGGTATTATTCTTTTGGTTCGGATAGAGTTTTGCATCGTTTTCCGTGCCTGCACTTATTTGTTGCTACCTTATTTTATCATTAAGGTGAGTTTATAGTCCCCATCTTACACTTTTTAATCATTTATCAAATCTCGGGGATGAGATCATGTTTGTTTTACAAAATGGATGCAAGTACATTTTAATTCAAATATTACGAGTTTGCCTAAGTAGCTATAACCCACTATGCCCATCATCATGAACTGTTAATTACTGGATTGTAAGCGCGAATGTTATGAATAGATCTATTTGGGAATTAACATCCCCGTTCGGGCAAGTAGCACTTGCTAGTTTACCGGTTGGCCGGAAACGACGAATGTATACCATTTTGGACTCATAGATGTTACGGGTTGAACATCTACATTGGGCACCATCATTTATATGTATTTAATATACATACATTGTTTAGCTTCAGTGTCATGAGCTTAGTGCATATCGTAATACATTTTTGTGATATTGTATTTGTTGCTTTATTACAGGGAAATCTTGCTATCCGCTTCATTAAATTTATAAACCTATAAATTCACCAATATTATTGTTGATAGTTTAAACATGTTTTCTCAAGTCAATAAGGTGCAAGTCATGGGTACATTGGATGGTCGTCTTTTGAAGTCATATTGCTATAAATATTTACGTGCATTACATTTTGGGATATTGTTATGTTGTGAAATCTTTACTTTCTCAAGTTGAACAAGTTAAGCCTATGGGCTTTTGTAACAAACCATTTATAAAATCCAATGTATCAGTTTTAAATGACTCTTTTAGAGGTCGTTCTCATATCTTGTGCTATTGATCTATGAAGCAATGCTCCTGGAGTATCATATTCCGATGCGACCCATTTTGGGGGTGTTACATATTGGTATCAGAGCCAGGTTATAGAGAACCATGTCAAATGTTTTTACTTGGTCTATAACCGTTTTTCAAACATTGCGTCATTCAAAAGTTTTTCAAAGGGACATACATGCAAACGGGTAGGCAATGAACTGCTACCATGATCTATATACATATTTATATTATATTACGTATATTACTATACATACCTTATACATTGTACTTATATAAGTTAATTTTATTGTTATAGCAGTCATGTCTTCATCCATGGTCACCTACACGTCTATATCTTTCAATTCTGACTTACCACCGTAGGGTTTCCATTTAATGGATCCAGATGATTGATGGCAAACGTAAGTCCCGCAGGCACCGACATCACCCTGACTATGTGCCTGGTCCCGTAGTATCCAAGTATGTTAGCTCCATCGAAGATGAGATCGAGTTGAGGGATCCAGCCACCAACCTGTTAACGCTTTACCTACCGCCCTATCACCGAGCTATGTTGCTGACTCTGATCCTTTGGAGGAGGACCCTGAGGAGGATCCCGCTAATTATCCCACTGATGAGGGAGATGATGAGGAGGAGTCCTCCAAGGATGATGAGGAAGAGAAGGAGGCCTCCTAGGAGGACGAGGATGAGGATGAGGAGACAGAACCGTTTAAGACCGACGAGTCTGTTGCTACACCACCACCAACTTATACTATTTTCCCAGTATCCATGACTCGTCTCCATAGGGCACGGATATCTGTTTGACCCCATACTCCTCCATTACCATCTACTAAGGCACTCGTTGCTGAGTATGCTTCTGCACCCACACCTCCATCACCACCACCATCTCCATTATCACCACTATCATCCCCACTCCTCAGGATCCCATCCCCACCACTACTATTACCACCTCTACATACAGCCCTACCTATGTAGTGATCACTGGCTATACGGAGCAGCATGGTTCATTAGAGCTGCATCACCATCCACCCACTCTACTACTAAATGTACCATCACCACCCTTGTTGTTACCATCTATTACTCATAGGACTGATATTTCTAAGGCTAAGATGCCGCCTAGAAAGAGGGTTTGTTTTACTGCTCCCACTCGTAGATTCCGAGTTGGGAGAGCTCGGACAGCTTTTGCTAGCTGATTGGCAGACAGACCATACTTTATCTCGTAGAGTTGACTATGAATTATAGATAACCTTAGGATCTAGTATCCGAGCCTTGATGTGTAGAGTGATGACCACCGTAAGGAGGTCAAATGGAGCAAAGTGATAGAATCTTAGCTTTTCACTTAGAGGCAGGATGCTCCACACAACACTTAAGTACGTGATAAGGGAGCTCAGAGACGACCGAGCTTTTTTTGAGAGCTTCAGAATCTCCTTACGAACAAGAGAGAAGGCGATACTTTTTCGCTCCATGGGGATTCTCTTAAAGGCGAGAGGGATGTGTTATGCCGACAAGCATGTCACAGATTCAGAGATATAGGAGCACGGCTTTAGAGACTAGTATCAGACCACTGAAGGCTCAGGTTAGGTACACTACCATACTTAGCACGGCAGATGGAGATGTGCATAGGCAGGATGATATGTAACATGGTGAACTAAGAGCTTTTGAAGCATTCAAGCATTGAGGCCCAGAGACCAAGCACCCTAGATGAGAATTTGGTGAAGACACCGACAATATGTTCTAAGTATTTTTACCTTCAGTCATTTGTAGCTATCATGTATAGCAATGCTAATATTATGGGTAACTCACAGCAAGCAATGCGTAGGAATTTGTCATTTCTATTTTGTAACCAAAAACAATAATAATATGTTATCATATTGTTATGTATGATAGTCGATTATATTTATGTCATTGTTGACTCACTTCAGTAGTATATTCACTGTGTGATGTGATCTTATTTTTATAATATGCATATGTCGTGTCACGATTATGATTATATGAAATCTAATGTGTATTATATTTTCTTGTGATTTTGAAGAAAATGGTTCCAAAGAAAACCACCACCCCTATGATCGATGCAGCTATTAAGCAATTGATAGCCCAAGGCATAGCTGACGCTTTGGCTGAGTATGAAGCAACCAGAAATAGTGGAAATGGCGATGATAACCATGATTCGGGAAGTGGCAGAAAGACAAAGCGCTACTAGTGAGTGCATGATTAGTAGTTTTATACACTATAAAATATATAATATAATACCACAAGAGCAATTAAGAACTTTCCTAAAGTTTCTCTTAAGAAAAGCTCACTCTTAAAAAGAATATATAAATACGATATATTTAACACGGAAAAATGATCACCCGGTCGTTCCCCAACGACTTGGTGACTTGAAACGCTAGCTTAGCTTGGATGGTGATTTAATGAGAGAAAAAGTTATTATGAGGTTTCTATAACTAATAATTAAAAGCAACAATTAAAATGAACAAATTAAAAAAAGCTAATAAACACTTAAAATCGTAAACAATTAACGAGAGCAATTAAAAGCGACAAATAAGCAAATACACTAAAATTAACTCCTAAAAATGTAAACTAAATTTCTAAACCTAAATTAGGACAAAAGAAAATTTTAAGAAAAAGAAAAACATTTTTTTGATTATTTTTGAATTTATTATGAATTAAAAACTATTTTAATCTAATTAAATCCTAAAAATAGCAAATTAAGTACTAAAAATTTAGAAAAATGATTTTTAAACTTAGAAAAGTCTAAAATAACGTAAAAACTTAGAAAACTATTTTTAACTACTTTTAAAATTAAAATCCTATTTTAAACTTAAAATTAAAGGCTCAAAAATGAAAATTAAAATCTAAAAGGTGTAAAAATGATTTTACTGAATGTAAACCTAAAAGTAATTTTTATAAAACTAAAAACTATTTTTTGTAATTTTCTGAAACTTTTTTCTATTTTTTATTAATTTTTTAATTTTTAAACAAAAAAATCCTAGAAAATAAACTAATAATGAAAAAATTCTCAAAAAATCAGGAAAAGTCCTACTAGCAACAAGGAATAAGAGAAAAATAAAACTAAACAAACAGCTAATCAAATAAGCTCTAAAATAAGCTAGATAAGCTACGACTTATAAAATGAAAAGGAAATAAAAAAGACTACTAGTATTAAATGGGAGGAAAGGTTACTGGATGAGCTATTGAAGCATATTGGTAAGACGTGTGGCTTGTGAGGGAGAGGTCGTGGGTTCTAGTTTGGCAACACACCCTTTTTACTTATTTTTTTATTTTTGACTTTTTAACAAAACTAAATATTGGAATTTAAAGAAGACTAATTTTTGAGCAACTTTAAAACTGAACTTTTGGTCTGAAAATGAAAAATAAGCTCTGAAACAGCTTATGAATAAGCTGTCCACAGAAACTAAGGGTTTGAGCTTAAAAAGCTTTGTTGACACTTAAAAGCTTGCACAAGCTTAAATATAAGCTTATTTTGAAAAACAAAAGTTGTTCTGAGAAGCTAATGATGTGCATAAGCTAAAAATGATAAGCTACTATGACTAAAAACACTTTAGGCTTTCTAAAATCAAAGTTCAAATAAGCTAACTCAGTACTAGACACTTAGAACTCAAAATCTATATAAGCCAATAAACTTAATAAGCTGAGATAGAGACTGAGCTTATGAGAACTTAACAATTACCTATTAAGCCATGAA
This sequence comes from Tanacetum coccineum, assembly GCA_026074375.1. NCBI lineage: Eukaryota > Viridiplantae > Streptophyta > Magnoliopsida > Asterales > Asteraceae > Tanacetum > Tanacetum coccineum. The sequence continues at coordinate 100,440 of BQNB010002245.1, read as the reverse complement.
TCCAAATTATTAAAATAACTTCTATAAGCTAAGTTTCCTATTTAAAAACTTAAACTAAGTTACTACTGATTTTGGACTTTTTGGTTTTTAATGACTTTTAAAAAAAACTAAATGGACTAAATAATTAAGCTAAAAACTGAAAATCAAGGCCTAAACTATATTAAACTATATCTAATATATAAAATGAATTTAATTTTAAAACCTAAAGCCTACATATCTAGCTAAGGTGAAACCTAGAAATGACACAGTAGTAACCTTAGAGTTACCACTCGTTTGATGCAAATAGCAAAGGGTAAGCACAAAATGCAGGGATAACTTAAGAGTGATCCTGCACTTAAAACACTCTATTTGAGTGCGTCTACACTCTAATCAAGCAAGAACCAAGCTTAGATTTGCTTGGTTTCAAATTTTCAATAAGAAAATCCAAAAGGGAAATACCCATGGTATGCTGCGATAAAAAGAAGCCTAAAAAAAGATTAAAAAGCTTAAACTAATGATTCAAGAATACTCAAGAACTATCAAATATGCTGAATCAAACTAACCAAAAGGAAATCAGTTTAGTCACTTTGACTTTTGGGATGGTCAACAAAGATAAACCAAACACCCATTTAGTGAAATGACAGATTTTTAATCAAACATTATAATGCTACAGACTAATTACAAAACCTGATTACCAGATCTTAAACACTTAAATAAACCCAATAAACATAAATCAACAACTGAAAAAGCCAAATTCTAAGATCTACACTATAAACTACTTATTTTTGGATTTTTAAGCTTTTTATGACAGAAATGAAAACTCTAAGATTTATAATATAATAAGCAAAAACAGATAATAAAACACACTTAATAAGCTAGACTAAAGGTAAATAAGCACTTATAAGCAAACAGTTTAAGCTATTAAACCAATCTACACTAGTGGTGCAAAAAAATCGGTTAAAACCGATTTTCGGTTATTAGAAAACCGGTTTTAAAAAAACCGGGTTTTCTAATAACCGGTATTCGTTTATATTTGGTTTTCCGAAATCGTTTTTTTTCAGTTATAAATGTTTGGAATCGGTTTTTTTCGGTTTATAAATTTCGGAATCGGTTTTTTTTACCGGATTCGGTTTTTTTATTCGTTAAAAATGTTTCGAAAAACGTTTTTATACGGTTCGGTTTTTTTTGGGAATTTAAAACTTCGAACATTTATTTAATAACTTGTTTAATTATCAAACATTAAATTAAAACAATACACCAAAACAAACAAAACAAATACAATCATAACTTTTTATTTACACCGGAAACATACTAAAAAATACAATCTATAACTTTTAATTAAACAATACAATTATACAACAAAAATATATAAATACTAAAACATCGAGGCTTCTGCAGGGCTCATCACCCAAAACATATAAGTGTACTAAAGTAGTCAAGTCTCCGAGCTTCGAGTAAAATTGCCATCACCGTTATACTCAAATCCAATTAAATCTTCCAAAAAATTTCTACCATCTACGAGTTCAATATCTAAAGTCATCAAACTCACCTTCATCTAATTCGACTCGGAGGTGATATCCAATTCAACTTCTTTCTCTTGCTATAGTTTTCTTCAAAGTCGTTCTAATATCGGCCTTCCAACGATGTTTCATGTTGTACCCTAACTATCTAATCCGACCAAAAAATCTTTCAAACATACACAATACTTCCACGATTCGGAGTTAGTCCATAACCTTCTTTCCGATAATAATTCAACCGCTAATAAAAAAGGCCGATTCGGAAGCTACCGTCGAAGCTTGGAACGTTAAATGTCACGAGCCAAGCGGAATAAAACTTGGCAATTGATTCCCATTTAATTCCACCAAGCCAAAATGTCATAGAGATTGTTAAACTCTTACGGCCTTAAATGTTATTAAAAAAGTTTTACCATATATTGTCCAACTCCGCTTGTGGACCGATGATCGTTGACACAGCTTTTGAGTAGCGACTTCAAATTAAACTATTATAAAAGTTTTATATTAATGTCACTTGCCATTATTCGGACGATACCGGCCCGCATATGATCAACAATTGGGTTTGTATTTGACCATATTTGTTTGCAATTAAATCAAATAATTATTTTAAGAATCGATAAATTTAAAATTTTGGAGTTTATATATTTGGGTCGGGTTTCACGTCTAACCCAAAGGATAAGTACTAAATTGTTCATTATTCATGTTATTACAAGTTCTAAACGCCTCAACATTTAAACATGGATTAAGTGCGGCGTTAACAAGTAAAAACCAAAGGAAAATTAGCAAAATATTTTTACAAATTTCTTTTTTTAAAACTTTAACCATACTTCAAAACATTTGACTAGGTGAGGTTTTTATTCGTCTAATTTTTTTCCGTCATAGCATAAATTTGATTTAAAACAATGAGCTATTTGGTAATAAACACCCGAAAATATAGTTTGATGCCACTTTAAAAACTTGTAAAAAAAATAGTTTAAATCATTTAGTAAGATTCCCAATCTTGGTGACGCATACGAACGGACTTATTTATCTAATTTTTTTTTTTTTTTTTTTTTTTGTAATTTTTTTTAACAAGTGTTTCATTAAAAGAGATTAAAAGTCTCAACGTGTCGTAAATATTTTCAAACATCATGCAAGTAGAATTCCACCTAGTATTTAATTATCAAGCAAGGTCCTAGGGTTTCTCACCACACTTGTTTACGAAAACGATCTATAATTCATTTGCCGTTCGTTACTCGAACTATATATAGTTACTAATAAACCCTTAAATTTCATCCTTAAACTATCACATATTTTTAATGCCGCTTGCACGGATAAATTTATAACATGAGCAACACAACGGGAATGAAAAAAAAGACCATCTAAAACGGGTTTTATACGTAATTTTAACAAATCCATAGCTCTAGTATTATTAGATGCATTATCTAGTGAAATCGTAAAAACTTTATCATCTAAATTATATTCAATTAAATGATCATGTAAAATTTTTCTAAAATAGATCACGATGAGGAAAACCAAATTAGTTTTAAAAGCAATTGTCCGTATCATTATAACCAAGATTCTGGAATTAAACCAATGAGCCGTCATGGCTAAATAAGAATGTGCCGTAACCATGTGGTGCGGTCCAAGTATCCATAGTAAAAAAACACCATAGTTATAATCACCAAAACCATCAATAATAATCCTTTTAGCCGTTTCCCAATAATTTAAAAGCATACACTTCTAAGAGTATTACGACTTACAGATGAAAACCGCTTTGTAGCCTTTTTTATTTGATGATCCCGAAAGCTTGACGTATGTCGAAGTGGTTGTATGGAACGCTATGGTTGAATGACAAACATTCGTAAAAGTCAAGTCGAAACCTGTAACATTAAACAAATATAAAAACTTGACCAACCGCACCAATAGTACCTCGGGGAGGCCGGGGGTTGTTGCCTACTTATGACGTATCATTTTGGCAACCCGCATTACAACCGCTCTTGATGAGTCCGAGTGTAGAGTTGGATGGACCCGGGTTTATAAAATTTCAACATTTCTTGCAACGTGCCTTTTTCACGCCCATCGATCATAATACAACATATCGTAATTAGACCAAAACCATCGCCTTTTCCTCTAGTTGGTCCAATTGCGCACCAACATCTCATTTGTGTAAATTTTTCGAGCAGGCTAGTTGAAACGGAGGCAATAAGTGGAAGCTTGTTGTGATAGGTGAGTTTTTCATATAGCGGGATTTGAGAATTAGAGTATATATATCACATTAGAGAGAAAAAGAGAGATTAGTGAGTGTTTTTTGATGTGTTTTTCAAACCCCACCCAATACATGTATTTATAGTACTAAACCATGCCCTAAAATCATCAAAAAACACAAAAAAAACAAAAAAAACGGGTATAAACGGCTAGTAGCCGTTGGGATTTTATTTTTTTAAAAAACCGAAAAAAAACCGGTTTTTAAAAAAAAATGTAACGGCTATTTTGACTTCCATGTTGACTAGTTTTTTTAACCGGTTAAAACCGGGTTTTTTTTTAAAACTAATTAACGGTTATTAAAAAAAAAAACCGGGTTTAACCGGTTTTTTTAAAAACCCGGTTTTAAAACGGGTAAAAAACCGGTATCGTAAAAAACCCGAAAACCGGTCTAACAGGTTCGGTTATATTTAACCGAACCGGTTAAAAAAAAACCGGTTACGGTTTTTTATACCGGTTTTTTAAAAAACCAGTTAGGATTTGCAACTCTAATCCTTTGATTAAAGATCGTGTGATAGCTCATTTATTGTGTAAAAAATTAATATAATTCGTTAATACAAATAATATCTAAAAACGTTTTTTATATTTTACGGTTTCTCAACGTTTTGATAATAACAAAATATAAAAACATCTTACGTAAAAGTTTACGTAAACAAGTCTTTAGTCGTAGAATTCCATTTCGTCACAACAATTACTTGAGGTATGAATAATGATTTTTAAACTTGTTCAAAAAAACCCGAAAACCGAAACCTGAACCGAACCGAATTTGCCAAAACCGAACCGAACCGAACTACGAATTCGGTTCTCGGGTTGGATATGGGTTTGACAGTCTAAACCGACAACAGAACCAACACCGAATTTCATATAAATATATATATAATTGTTTTATATATTTATATATAATAAAAAGATCAATAAAATTCTTTATATATGAAAAAATAAATATTTATATATATAATATATAATATATATATATATATATATATATATATATTATATATATATATATATATATATATATATATATAGGGTGGGGTCTTTTCAAGAAAACCAAATAGAAGTACAGAACTGGCGAGACCACATTTAACCAATCAGATTTTTAAATATATATTTTTTATTATTTAAATTCAAAAGGGTATAATAGTTCAAATTACATTCTTTATTTCCTTTTGAATTTTTTTAAAAAAAACGTTTTTAATCCCTCAATTTATAAGTATTATTTTGTAGTTTTTTTATGTTTTAAGTACACCTTACAAACAAATTCCAGGGTGGGTTGCACATGTATATAATTCCACAAACTTGCATTTAACTTTGTAGAGCCCAAAGTTTAAAATAAAGGCGATAAATTAATGTATATTTTACATAAATCTAATCTACGGAATGAGTACAAAGATAATGTTGGAGAGAGCCGGATTATAAATAATTTAATTCTTTTGCCTACAACATACAAGATACAAATTTAAAGTAGTGCATTTACAATGATGTTCATCGCGGACATAAGAGATTTTATAGCATTTGAGCATTAGTTGTCAAATCTTCATGAGATACACTCATCTTGAATTATACACACGTGCATCATTCCTCTTCATTCTCGTCATCAACAAAATGAAATATATAACAGATAACCCTAACATGAATTAACATATAAGTGTAAGTGATTGTATTATCATGTTTAAAAATATACTAAAAATACATGTGCATTCGTTTGTCAGATTCTCATGAAGCCGTAGACAATGCTCTTCTCTTTCGAATAAATCTCCCCTTAATCGTAAGGCTACTTGTACAAGCGCATCCTTAGAAAAATCAAATTCTGCATTAATCTTATACGACAAACCAATAGCGTTATTAGGCCAATGATGAATGAATTAATATATATATATATATATATATAATATTATATATATAATATATCATATATATATATATATATATATAAAATAATATAATATATATATAAATATATAAATTATATATATATAATATATATTCTGTAAAAATACATACAGATGTTTTCCCTGCACATCTCCGTCATCTCTTCAGCAACTTTTGAACAACTACATCTTGTAATCCGTGTGGTAAACATACGGGAACCTAATATGTGTCAACTTCTCCACTGCACCTGTGTTGCAAACGTATTGCAGCTTCAATGTCAAATACCTGTACATAAAAAATTACAACCAAATAAAGTTATTATATCCTTTATCTTTCTAATTTATATGACATCATAATTCAGACCAAACCTACCTCCTGTGCAGAAATATATATTACACAATCTTCAGCCTCAAGTATTGCATTACCAACTGTGATTGATGCACCAGATTTCGTCTAATTTAATTGATCAATACATCCCTTTTTCCAATTACACCACTAATATTCAGTATGACAAAGTAAACGAAGAGAAAGTTCTTTCGAAAAAGGTTCATGTCTTGGAGGTGGGTAGAGGTTGTGAGCCCAATCTCCACTTTCACCATTATGGCCACCATAGGAACCGATCAGTTGCATATGTGCATTCGTTTTCAATTCATCGTGAGATACCCTCATCTTAAAGTAGACACATGTGCATCATTCCTCTTCATCCTCATTGTCAACAAAAATGAAAAATTTAAGAGATAAGCCCAACATGAAGTACTAGAGTAGATGTGATTGTATTATCATGTTTAACAATATGAGAAAAATACATGTGCATTTATTTATCAAATTAACGTGTTTAAGACGTAAATATATGTGCATCCGTTGCATACAACATTAATAATCAAAAGAAAAACCATAACATCTCATCATATGTGCAACAATTGATATGAGATGCAAGCTAAATTCTACATCTCATCAAGAAAAAATATATCAAATGTCTAGGTAGTAGGTACTCATCGATTGATTAATAAAAACAATTAAAAAACAATTATTTAATGACAACCATAGGCTCAAATCAACGAAATTATGTCCCTATTGTTTCGGATCAAACAAAGTATAACCATAAAACATAAACACTAATTTGATTTTTCAAAAACCTAAACACAATCGTATCACTATCAAAAAACAAATAAAAAACCAAACAACAAACAGTTGACTTAATCGTGATAGCTAAATAAAGTTGAAAGACACACATCTTATTGAATATGTGATGAATAGATGAAAAGTAGTAACGATTTTAAAGTAATTAACTAATCTGAATTGACCAATTAAAAAACCAGATCACAAATGAAATATTCCCATAAAGATATAACAAACCTTCAATTGCAACCTCAAAATGATGCATCAGTATGCAAAACTCGAAACCGAATATCTCTATAAGGATCCTTATTTTTTCCGGCAACTTTGTGAAGGAAAAAAAAGAACGGCGATATTGAGTACTATTTTTGAGGAGTCATATGCTTTGTTAGGAATAAGATAATAGAGAATCGTTACTTATTAGTTCTTGTGAATGTATGATCTGATTTAGGATACTAGTAAATAAGCTTTATCAACACATGATGGCGTGGTACTAATATGAGATCTATGAATAGATGATGATGATGACAATACCAGAAGGCATGGATGATGATGGGCATGTTGATTAGATCTGGTTTTTTAATGATGGAGTAGTTAAAAGAATAAAACACATATTTTGGTTAAACAGTTTTGGGTATGTGAAATGGATGCTATTCTTTAGGGAAAAATTAAATTCCAATTTTGCCCTTCATTAAAATTTCTCTTTTAAATTAAGATGCATATATTTTCTAAAATGCCATTTTGCATTAATAAGATGTACATTATGCATGATTAGTTGTAAAAAGATGGTTCTCGCAGTTCTGTACATTTATTTGGTTCTGAAAAGAACCCAACACTATATATATATATATATATATATATATATATATATATATATATATATATATATGTATATATATATATATATATATATATATTAAAGAGAGAGAGAGAGAGTAAGGGATCCAGTGAAGAAGTAAATTAAAATAAGAAAGTTTTGAGAAGTGACTAAAACCATACATTGAGATGCAACGAATTTTCAGTAGATTCATTTCTATTTATTTAGCATGCACCATTTCCGAGTTTTCGAAGTTAATTTGTGGTTAGATGGTGGCAAATTGATTTTCATAATTTTAGCAATGTGCATAGGATCAAAAAAATATGAGAAATCATTAAATGCATCTAATATATGTATATGCATCAAATTAAAAGCTTGAAATGCGTTATAATGCATCTAAGATTATAGAGATGCATCTAATTTAAGTCGGTGCATCTCGGATATGCGATTATAGTTACTTTTTATCCTTCTTATTTAAGAAAACTTCCATTTGATCCAACTATATTATATATATATATATACATATATATATATACACATATATATATACATATATATATATAGTGTGAGGTTCTTTTCAGAACCAAATAAATGTACAGAACTGCGAGAACCAATCTCAACCTTTAATTAATATAATCAATGGATGTAATTAAAAGTGGCATAACTGTAAATAAACACAACTTATTGAGTTATATTAGAAGAAGGTTAAGGGCAACAATGGAAATTCATTTTAATAAAAAATTTAAACCGTCGTTCCTTAATAAAAGGATCTGGAGAATGAGTTCCCACACAACACGTTTCCATCTTCATCCTTATTTCTCCACATCTCAATGTCTATCATTATCAAATCTTTATAATGTGTCATTATTTTTATTTGGCCATAATCATTCAAGAGTTGCTTAGTGAAAGATCCATAATAAGGTATTTATTTATGCATTCTCATTTTTTACAACCCATAACACGTTAGTTTCTACAACCTAAAAGATTCATGATAAAGTATTGATCCATAACTAATGCTTATTTTATTGTATTTTTTCTGATATGAATAAACATCCTTTTTGATTAATTATTTATAGCTTTATTCACTTTGTGATTGTTTTTTTTAATTCCTTTGATTACCCGAGTCTCGTATTTTTATGTTTCGTCCATGGGGTTGTTTTGTTTTGAAACTGAATATACTCGTGTCATACACTTTTTGTACCATGTTATTTGCTTTGAATGCTTATGTTTTAGTTTTGGTTTAACAAAAAGGTTATTTATTGCTAAATTAGAAGTCCTTTAAATGCATGTAATGGACTAAAAATAAACCAAGTTACTACCTGACATAAGAGATATAGGATTTCTAAAATTAAAATTATGTTTACGATATGTATTTAATAGTGTTGTGCATTTTGGGGATGAAGAAGTTTAATTAACAAATAAGATGATCACGTGACAATTTAGGCATATAGGTTACAATGTTTTGATTAAATTATTTTGTATAATATGTATTTTGCTAGTTGTAATGATTACATAATTTGTTTATTAATTGTTTGTGGTTACAGGTTCGAGTATGATAAACAATATGAAGAGTGCACATGTGTTTTGTGTATACTACCTAGCGAGAAGATAACTATGATAAAGATGTCAAAAGTAAAGACACAAGTGCATGCAGTAGATACAAGTGCACATAGACTACCTTGAGCAATTATTTATAAGGACATACGGATGAACTCAAATGTGCATATACATTAAAGAAATCAAGAGTGTCTAATGAGGGAAAATACATGTGCATATACGACAACACCAAATCTGGCTGTGTTAAAGATTAGTAGACACGTCTATACATCAACGAAACTTTCATTTATTCTTTACTTTTAGAAATTTGTATTTAAATTATATATCACATGATCTTAGATCTTTTGTATGATGTTTTTTGTTTTGAATTGTTTACGATACATGTAAAATACTTATGTTTATCATTTCATGTACTTGTGCAATTTATTTGTGAGAAAAAAACACATTAGATGTTTAAGCAATTAAATACTAAAAAGACATGTAAATTAGATGTTTAAGCAATTAAATACTAAAAAACCTGTAAAATTACAGTATCTTAAAAAACACATGTGCACCAACATGCATACTTAAAAAAAGAAAAAAATTTAAAGAAAAGAAAAATAAATTCTTAAACTTTAGGTGCTAAAAAATGTTTTTTATACAAAAAAAATTCAAAAATAAAATAAAAAAAATTGATTTTACCTATATACCATTTTGAATTAAATCAAAAAAATAAATATTAAAAAAAATCTGATTGGTTGATGGTGGTTCTCGCAGTTCTGTACATTTGTTTGGTTCTGAAAAGAACCTCACCCTATCAGTGTAACTAGGGGTGTCAATCGGATCGGGTTGACCCGACCCGAACCCGAACCCGAACCCGATAAGGCTTATCGGGTCGGGTCTAATCGGGTCAAATTTTCTTGTCGGGTTATTTTGACCCGAACCCGATAACCCGATAGTGTTATCGGGTCGGGTTCGGGTTAACTAAAAAATGCTATCGGGTTATCGGGTCAACCCGATAAGACCCGATTTTTTTTTTTAATTTTTTTATTTTTATATCCCAACTCTCCTAGCCCAATGTTTGTTATCTGTGTGTTCGAAATGCTAATTCATGTACAATTTCTAGCTAAGCTTATATTTACATGATGTAAGCATAGTGACTTTCGAGTATCAATTATATTTAAAGTTTGAGTGTCATGACATTACTATTATCTAAAGTTTGAGATTAAGCATTAATATAATAAAAGTTATACTTAAAATTTTAAAAATTCGTTTTGAACCTCATGCTATCAATGTTTAGTTGTTTCTCAAGTTTTTATCTTTTATTATATTTTTTTTAACATGTCTTTTATTATTTGAAAAAAAAAAAAATGTTGTCGGGTCAACCCGATAACCCGAAGCACCCGACCCGATAAGACCCGAACCCGATAACCCGATTACTTATCGGGTCGGGTTTCGGGTGAGCTTTTAAAAATCGAAACCCGATATGACCCGACCCGATATGACCCGATAACCCGACCCGATAACACCCCTAAGTGTAACCATTAGTGAACAATTGTTTTTAAATTAGTTTCTATTGCCAAACAACATTTCTATTAAAAAAAGGACTCGTAAGTCATAACTAGTCACACAACTCAGGTCTGCACTCTGTAGAACTCATGATTTAGTAAAGACAATAAATATTATTTTCACTTTCCGTAGAAAGAAAATTTACATTTTCTTTTTATCATTATTCGTCATCTACCTTACCATCTATCTCCAAACTAAAATCCACTACTATTCAACTCGTCTCCTTTTCTTTTCATGTCAAGGTGGTTCACTTTTCAAAAGTAGGTCTCAAACGATAATCTACATCTATACTACGTTATAAAGTATTTAAGATATTTTATTTTTAAAAAGTTTTAAAAATTCAGACTTTTAAACTTACTTATTATAAAAATATAAAGATGTGCAATCTTAACAATTCATATCATTTTAGAGAACCACAGCTTAAAGTGACATGTGTCACTTCTTAATTAAAAAGCCACATTTATTTTTAAATTAAAATATCTTATTATCTATTTATTTTTGTTATCTAATTTCATCATATTTTTTAAAATTTTGTACTCTTTAATTTAACATCTATTTTTATATATTTTATTAATTTTTAGTTTTTTTCATTTTTAATTTCCCCAAAATCGATGCTTTGCGCGGATAGTATGTCTTGTTAGATTATAAAAGCCTATTGGCCTCACCCACTTGTTTAAGCCTATTTATTGTTTAAAGTTTTACCTTTTGTTTATCTTATAAATACTTATAAATACCTGTTGTATTATCTTAGTTTATTATTATCAATTCAATAAAGATTTGCATTATATCTTTAGTTTATACATGTCTAATTTCTCAAAGGTTTTGGTTCCTAGAAAACCGTTTACCATAAGCAATTATTATCATTACTTGTATAATTACTTTTACTTAAAGGTGTAATTAAAGTACCATACAACGTAGATCTCAGTTATTCCGTTACAATAATTATACCTTTTTAATAGTTGGCATGAAGAGGTTTTTCCCCAATCCGCCTTGGCAAAAAAAGACAAAAAAGTTTGGTATGCTGTAGATCTCAACCCACAATCTTATACCTTTTTAATAGTTGGCAATGGCATGAAGAGGTTTTTCCCCAAGTCATTATGTTTTGGATATTTATTTCCCAAGCAAACGTGGCATGGAAAGCTGGGGTGTTCAAAATATTCGAAAAATGGACTAACCGAGCCAAACCGCTCAATTCAAAATCGCAAATCCCTGAAACCGAAACCGAAACCGAAAAAACCGTTTATTACGGTTTTTTTAGTTTTTATTTTTAGATATTTACGATTAACCGAACCAAACCGTGCATAATATACATTATGGTTTTATAACTAAATATTCAATTAATTGTACAAGTATTAGTTATATTATTATGGTGATTTTGCGTCACCAATATGATTTAAGTGTAATGGATTGACTTAGTTGACCAATGTATAATCGTGATAAATGTTCAACAAGTCGGGGTTGTGCGGAGTGCACACTTGTATGACGTTATTATGATTATCATTCGGGGGCGAAGCCCCGAATCACGGGGGTCCGAGGGCAGAGCCCCTAGTAGCAAGGTCCAAGGGGGCGGCAGCCCCTGGAAGGGTCCAAAGGGCGGCAGCCCCTGGTGTAAAGTGCTATGTTAAAAACACACTTAAAATTCCCGGAATTATGGACTTGATTTTTGCCCCTTAATTTAACTAATTCGGTAGTTAAATAACTGCTATGGCAGTTAAATAACTGCTATGACAGTTAAATAACTGCTATGACAGTTACAACTGATATTCAATTTTGTTTGTCACATATATTATCGATCTCATCTCTGGTTCGTTTTATTATAATAACAACAAAAACCTATTCTCGATTCTTAATATGGGTTTTATCCGATTTGAGATTTCGATAGAACCATCGAAATACTTCAATCTGAAAGTGTTTACACGACTCTCAGATTTCTGTGATCATAATTTTATAACAGTACTTTCATTGTATAACGGTTTTTTTTGCTCATAATGCAAACATTTCTAAACACTTGTGTGTGTAATAATTGATTAATGTGATCGTAATCTATAAACGTTGAATAAATATTTTTCTTAATATGTTATGTATGAATATTTGAATGTAATTATTGTAACGGAATAACTTTTATATGACTCTTATTTAATAGTTGGCATGAAATTTTACTAAAATGACATTTTACGTTCTAGACCATGTTATTATTTATACGGTTAAACTCGATTAAACGTATAAAATGGTTAACCGTGACCCGAACCGCAAGTAACCGCTCACTCCGGGTACCCGCATGTTCGGTTAACCGCTTAGTACGGTTCGGTTTCGGGTAGTAAAATTAATTACCCGCCCCGTGATAGATAGATAGTTTAAATCTTCCAACTAACCGAACCGAACCGCCTCGTAAACACCCCTAATGAAAATTATTTCCCTAATTAGCTGCATCTGTTTTACTAGTTTTCACTTTTAGGTACACTATCACTTTGTAATTAATTTGTATCGTCTTTATTAAATTAAATTTTCAAAACAAAAGATCAAAAAGTTATCGATTGTTTCTCATATGATTCATCATCCTTGAATTAACTATTATCGTGAATTCTCAAACCAAATATGTTGTATAACACAAAACATCCTCAAATATGTAACCCAAAACACAGAAAAAATCATGTACTAGCTATGAGAACATATACCGACTTTATATTTCACTTCATACGAACTTATAAAAGTTTATAATAGTAGCCACGATGTTTATCAGTTTATTACTAATAATTAGTTTGGTTAATAAGTTCATCTTGACAAGAGAAAAAATGTAGTATGGAAAATATGGTAATGCTTATTTGAAAAATCATTCTCCTTCCCACTAGAAACCCGTTCCCAGAGTGGTTAACTATGATTTATCACAATTTTGCTGATTAATGTATGATGTTTGATCTCACTACCACAATACACAAAACATGTAAAGTTCTTCCTCTTTTTCTTTTGGAATGTTGGCATAGCTACGTAAGAATTGTTTTGGGTAAAGAAAATAAAACTTTAGAACCAAGTACCCCGTAAAATGACTTTTTACGGAGTTATTGAAATCAATTTGTTATTTTTTTACGCTACATAATTGTTAGTACAAAATGTGTGACGGGGTATGAGATGGATCTAGGACGCTTACTAAGCCGGACCAATAAGCTGTTGATAGATCTTGTACTAAACCAAGTAACTGGATGATTTCCTGCACAAGCAAGAGTAAACAGTTAGCTTTACCGTGGGGACGGACCCCACGGTTGAACTCCGGCGTAAGAGTAAGAAATCTTGTCAGAGGTATGTGTGTGTATTGAGAAAAGTTAGAAAAATCATACCATTTGATATGTCAGAGGTCCCTTTTATAGGCGAGTGAAATACTAGGTTTTTCTAGTATTTCGCTTATTTCGTTTGTGGCCGGAGTGAGACCCTTGTCGGGCAAGGTTCCGTTACTATCGTGTCTGCGGACGTGGGTTACCTTCCGTGGGTGGTTTCCGGAAGCGGCTTGCAACAGGTCCGCGTCCATCTTATTTCATCCGGGACGTGGCCAGTGTAGCACTAGGCTTAGTTTTGGTCCGCTTATTTGTTTGGTTGGGCCCAAAGCACATTGTGATGACACGACCCAGGCCCATAGGCCTGATATGCCTATTATACGTTATCAAGTCTCCCAAGTCTAGTATGTCATTGCCTGCGGATTGTGTCCTGCGTGCGGTGATCGTTACTAGACTTAAGTTCTTTAGTGCCATAGTCTTCTGTTTTCCGTGACCATCTTGCTTCTCCGCGACTTTTCCTTGACTGGTTGGTAAGGTTTGGACGACGTGTACTTACCCCGACCTTTTATTTTTCTAAGTGATTTGACAGTTACCCAGCTGTCATCACGTTCCTTTCCCAGCCGTTGATTGTGTTAGTGGGTTGCACGTGTCGTCATCCGAATGTTTGTTAGGTTAAATACGCCAAGGGTATAAATACCCCTTTCCTTTTTCATTGTTTCTTTTTTTGATTTATCTCAATTGTTGCCATTGTTACACTTTTTCAAGCTTTTCAACCGTTTTCCACGCTTTTTTGTAACCTCCCGATCTTTTTAGGCCACCAGTGTTAGTAGAAATATTACGATATTTAATCTATACATTCTCTTCATGTTTTTGTGATGACAAACATGTAACTTATAACACATAACGTAAAGTGCTTAAGTTACTCGTGATCACAAATCATCAATGCCATCATACGACAACATCTCTCGACGTCTCAAGTCTGCTTCAACGAAGTTTGCACCCGACGTAAATCACTTAAGGTATGAATAAATAAATGCTTAATTTATTTATTGATCAAAGGAATTTTTATTTAACCTCACATTTTTTATAAAAATATCACAAACATTTTTATAACTTTTACAAAACATTTTTAAATTTAAAAGAAATTTTTATTCAAAATAAATATTTTGAATTCAAATTTTTTACCTAAAAACGGCTAGAAATGTTTCAGAATACACCTCCCCTAGAAAAGACAAAAAAATGGAGCGTTTGTGCTGGGCAGCCCCCTTAATTATAAGGGTGGTCCCTTAATTATTAAGGGGACCGACACCCTAATTAAGGGGACCGCCCAGACAAATAAGCAACTCAGTTTGCCTATAAATACTAGACTATTCCCTATTGATTTTCTAACCTTTTGCACCTTTTCTTTTTGTCCCAAATCAGTTTATACATCTCACACATATTCTAAAAACCTTTGATCATGTAATCATAATCATTTTTTTCTAACTGATTCAAGCTTATTCCTCCAAGTGCAAGAGAAGAACTCTCGTTATCATCAAGATACGAAGTTATGTAGTTTAGTTAGTGCATTCGTGACATGTCTTACATTCACAATGTATAGATCGAGTCTATGTATTTTAAACTTGTGTAATAGTTAGATCATGGTGATCATGATGTGTATAGTTGTTAGATTGTGGTGATCATAGGAAGTATAGTTAGATCGGGGTGATCTTAGTAAGTAGTGTTTGATTGGTGTGATCGTAGTAGTGTCTAAGTGAAGTTGTAAAGTGAAGTGAAGTCGTGAAGTGAAAGTGAATTCGTGAAGTGAAGTGAAGTTATGTGGTGAAGAAAAGTTGTGAACTGTTGTGAAGTAGTGTGGTTAGTTGTGATAGATTGGTTCTAGCTAGGATTAGAACTCGACATTTGGCTTAGTGTCAGAAATCGGTGTAAGCTTAGTTGTGTTCGGTTTTCTCCGCCTAAAGGGAGCTTGTTGACTAGTGAAGTAACTCTCGAGTTGGGTACTCGGGGAGTGGAGTAGGGCGAAGAGGTGCTTCGTGACCGAACCACTATAAATCATCGCGTCTGGTTTGCACTTTCTTTTACTTTTCGCTTTACATCTTTATTTACCTTATCGCCTTACATTTATATTTGCATTAGATCTATATGTGTGTTGATTGTTGCTTATATTGTTTGGATGATGATTGTGTCATAGATAGAAGTTAACATTGTGATTGTGCTTATATTGCTATGACATGTTCTAGTGGATATAGATGTATTATTCACACTTATCATATTGCATCTAACTTGATGGATAATTTGATACGAAATATTTTAAGTTTTTAAATGGAAACGTATTCACCCCCCTCTATGATTTTCACAATTGGTATCAGAGCCACGTCGCTCTAATTTACAAAACAAATGGTTTTAAAAATTGAATATGATCTATGTATCAAATTAACCATGAAGGGGGATTATATATGAAAAGTGTTTTGTTGCTTAACTTGTATTAGTTTTGTTGTTAAATACACTAACTATACTAGCTCGAGGTAAAAAAAATGATGCTTAAAATAAGTGTTATATGTTCGGTATCAAGTTCAGAAAGTTGTACACCTTTTTGCAAAGTCAGTAACAATTTTGTACAAAAAATGGTAAATTTGAGTGTCAGATGGCCGACCCCTTTAAAGTGTATGGCCGGCCCCCTTAATTCCTGGCCGGCCCCCTTATATTTAAGGGGACCACCTGTCTGATTCAACAGTTTTTCGAAAACTTTGAAAATTCATATAAAATGAACCGTAAGTCCGTAGAAGTCGTGCCACCCGCCATTTCGAAGATAATTAAGTCTACTTTCATATAAAAATACTTCCAAGTATTTATTTTAAACTTAAGTTAGTCAGAAAGGCAAAATACTGCTTATTGTCCAAAACGTTGAGTCTCGTTTTAACGTAATACTTGTATCTCATCTTTTCCTTTCGTGTCAGACATTTCTAGTCGGTATATCTTTAAAAAATGGTGTAATTAACCTTTCAAAATATTAAAATTGGTTAATTTTTGAAATGGGGAGGAAACTAATTTGTTTTTAAATAAAATCGAGCTATGTATACATTGTTGTATCTAATACACAAAACGACGACAAACATTTTATGTGTTATGCTATATGATTATGTGCATATCTTAAGTTTGTTAGTAGAAATTATTAAATGATCGTTGCTATTTGTAATTAAGCTAATTGAATGTCTAAGCACATGTGTCATGTACACATTTCGTTTGTAGCTAGTTTTCCGAATTATGGCTAACTAGAACTTATGCTAGATTTCTTGCATTATAATAATACTTATGATTTGTCGAAAGTGTGCACATTGTACGTAACAATAAATAGTCTTTCACAAAATCAAAATATATAACAATCATGAAGCAATAAGTTAACTTTTCATCATTCATTAACCTTATTCTCACGAATAATCTTAGGCTTAATGAAACACACTATTAAAATATTTATTTATTTTCTTTTAAATGAGTGTTCATGAGGGTCAAGAAAGATCTTGAGTATATATCGATTCGTTATTCAAATTATGGTTGATATATTTATCAAATCTAATTGACAAGTTTTTTGAGTATGGACATGAAATTAGATTCTTATTTGTTTAGCTTCAAGACTATATCAATATATAACAAAAGATATTATCTTGGATCTACATACTCAGTCACACTCGATTGATATGAGAATAATTACATCATTTTTCTAGATGAAAAGAATATGCATTGAATTATAACTTACACTTGTGTTGATGATGCCATATTGAGTCTACTTGTCCAATGGTTGTGTTCAAAATATTAGACTAATATGTTTTATACATGCATAAAATACACAATAAAGTAGGATTGACAACTTAGATGTTTCGTCCGAAATATTCAAGCAATTTACATTGCAATGCAATTGGTAAATGTGTCATTTCTGAAAAAACTAAACATGAGCAAACTAACAATATATGTAAACTTTTCTCATACAACATAAAAGCACAACTCAAGGCTAAAAAATTCACTTTTAACTAAATTCTCAAATAATAATTATATTCTTGTTTATTCACCTAGGATAACATGATATTTGGGAAACATTATATTTAAAGATTTTATGGACTTATCGTATTAAATGATTGATAAAGGATAATATATATCATATGCATTTTATTTTCTTCGTAGCAGAAATGGTTGTGTTACAAGAAAAATACACTTCATATAATTTGAAAAATATAAGTTATTAGAATTGAAAAATAACCTATCAAAATACGTGTCAATGCATAAACAAGTAAAAATACATTTACTCAAATACTTATTTAATTATGATATACAACATTGATAAGAATAATAATTTTAGAAAAGCATATTTGTTTAAAAAATAAAATACGCCTCTTTTCAATTATTTATCATTAAAGAATCACAAACTCAATTAAGATAAATAATATTGATAAGATTCATTTCACATGACATGAAATGGAGAATTCTCAAAACACTCTAAATATAATATATTTGTCATTGTCAAAATAAGCACATCTTTTGGCTTTTGAAAAACCAAACACGTTAAATATCGCGTGTGACAACTACACATGTAAGATGACTAAATATAAGACATCCATTAAATCAAGCAATATGTAATCGAAACCAAACAACCTATAGATCTTGAACAAAAGATTAAAACATCTTGCTTACGTTATTCGTTAGATTCCACACATCTTGATTATGATTATTGCGATCCAGAATTAAAGTATGTTAGTTGAGTCATTGTTTAGGCTCCATCTAGGAAAAAGATAAATACAATTTTATCTTTGCTACACTTTATTAGGAAAATATAAGAATTCTATTTTGCCTCACTAACATGACGTGGCAATGACTACTGGAGAATATATTGCACTAGAAATTTTAATTTGATCCTACGGTGACATTGATTCAAGGAATGAAGTTGGATTCGGTGTATAACTCGTAAAAATGGTCGTGTTTAGCCTGAATTGAGCACCACTAGTGATAGTCTCATATTTATTATCTAATTTGATTAAATGACACTTTCTAAATATGCCTAATGATAGTCTACATCGATAGACTTTGTATCTCATTAGGAGTACATACTAAGCACGTAGAAATTAGGCTTCTCCTTAGTCAATCTAGACACAATGCACCTCACATATGTGCCTTAATGTTTCAATATGATTACTTGTTCGCATGTAATGCAATTATATGTCCTCATAATCTTGATGCTCAACGTTTAATTGCTTAGATATTAAATTGATATGTCCACACTATAAAGACATTTGTCTTTTTTCTAGCAATTTAGATTAAATTATTTCTTAGTTTATCTAATAACACATGCTTCCCTAAATGCTAAAGACCTAACATTGTTTTACTTTGACGCTTAAATTTTAAATTTATCATGTTTTGTATGCGTTCATTTTACATGACTTACGTGTTAATTGTACACCTACACTATATTAACTTAATATATGACAATTAACGTTTAAATGACATAGAGTCTTACACATTAATCTCGTTGATTATTGTGTTGATGTATGCTTAGATAAACTTATATTGCCTATAATCTATATGTTATTATTGATCTTGGTGAATTTTTTCTCAACTAGAATATTTTTCTTCCGCGTCCTGTCACAAATCTAAAGTCAAAATAGTCGTAAAATGGTCTTATATCTTACTAGCAGTCTTCACCCACACATTCCTTAATCATCATCTCGTTTTCCTTAAAATAATCCAATCTTTCGTCAAGGAAAAGTTAAGATATCATATCTAACCACTCTCCATAGTTGGTTTTGACAACTTTAAATAATTTTCATCTGAAATATTCAAGTATCTTTAACTTGAATCGCAAAACGTTAATGGTCATATCCCGAAAATTCATATTCTAGGCCCTTTAAACAACATATGTAAAATGTCTTCCTAAAGCTAATAAGCTTACATAGCAGTTACAGGTACTGACATCTTTGTAACTGAAGTACCATTCTCTTATGCTGTTTGTGGTACAGATACCCATGAGTTACCATTCTCTATGACCTCCCATAGAGCATAGTCTTGTACCTGGAAGTACTGCTTGATTCTTATCACCCACATCTCATACTCACCTAGTTTGAGTATGGGTAGCTTAGCAGTAGTATTACTATGTGCAGATTCAAATTCCATGACTTCTAGATCAAAGTTTCTCAAAGCAAAAGCTCTGATACCACTTGTTGATCCCAATCCTTGATCGATTCCTTAGCTTGTCTAAGGTTAAATTACCTTGGATAAATCCAAAATAACTTGTTGTAGAAACTTTGTATGTATACTAAAGTGTATGCGGAATCTACACCTTAATATCTAGAAGTATTATGAATAAAACAGTAATTGTGAATGAACAAAGATATAACCAAACGCTCCAATATTATTAGATCAATAATATGAGTACTCTTCACCAGTACTAGGGTTTACAACCTTGAAGCTTTTTAATCGACTTTACAACTATGAAAACATGTATATCAACTAATGCCCATAGAGCCTCCTTTTATAGACCAAGGAGTCCTACAAGGCTTACAATACTTTCCTCAGATATCATGATCTTTTTTAAAAGAAAACATAATCTCTTAAACAAATACTTATACATATCTTTTACAAAAATAACTCAATACTTATCTTTGTAAGTATTCTTGTTCTCCAGACAATCCTTATCTCTTTACTCGTCTTTATCCTTCTGACAGTAGTAATTCTTCTAGCAGTTGTAATCCAGCAGCATAAACTTTTCTACCAGCAGTACTAAGCAATAGTAACTCTAAGAATCATCTTGAAGTCTTTAAGTCCTAACAATCCTCCCCTAAACTTGTTGTTCATCATATGAATCTTCAAGTTTCTTTATTAAAAGTCCTCATCACTATCAGGAAGATGCATTCAAACACTTTATTGACCCTGTTGCTGCTTTACCATAAGTTTGAGTAGTTGATAACACATCTCATTCCAATAATCAGCTTGAAGTTTCTTGTTGAGCATATTTATGATTGTTATTGGTGTAAGAGGATATCTTTTCTCAACCAACATAAAAATATGTACATTTCCAAACCTTACAAAGTGCACTCCACAGGAATCAAACAACTTCCAAACAGTCACTGTGTATCCTTGTAGATTTCTCCATACATAACTTTTTATGTCTGGTTCAAACATGACTTTTAAATCACCCCACAACACTCTTTCATGTTCATCTTCAGGCCTTGTATCACCATGCTTTGTTTTGACCAACTTCCAGAGAGTCTCCAAGTCTTCTCTGTCAATACCTTGAAGCATCCTAATCATAGAAGAATATCTCTTAGAACTTCCATCAACTCTTATCAATTGATAATGTCCTATTATTCCTTCTCTAATAAGCTTGTATTTAACAATCACTCGAGGTTTGGTAGCAAGTGGTATAGCATCAATTGCTATATGATCATCTTTGACTGTCACCATATGCTTTTTCAGCTCAGCTTCATTATCTACTTCAACTTCTTTATTCTCATCAGTCTTTTGCGTTTTAGACTTATCATATTTCAGTTTATCCCCTGCTCTCTTTGCACTACTATCTTGTGCAATTTTTGTCTTTCTAGAACTGCTTTAATCCTTCTTTCCACTGATTTCTTGAGCTTTTGAATTCATAGCCAAAAAAGAATTTACTCTCTTCATTTCCTTGTCAAACAGCTTTTGGATTTCATCATAGCTTCTGCCCTTTAGCTGATTGTGTTTATATCCACCCATGTGCTTAAGATAGATAGACATTTGATTTCTCTTTTGTGTCTTAGTAGGAGGTCTATTTCTCTTTTCTTGTGCTCTTAATGCAACAAAATATTTTCTTCTCTTCTCCATGAATTCCATAAATAGTTTTGCCTTCTCCTCATCTGTCAACTCCTCTTGCTCTCTTGTTTGGAGTCTCCCAGCCAGCAATCTATCAGCCTCCATCATAGCTTGTGTATTTTCCCATGATTCAATAAAATCTATGTTGGCTTCTTCTTCCTTTTTCCTTGCAATCTTCTCTTCTTTTATAAGTTCAGCTTACAACTGAGCTTCAAGATTTCTTGCCATTTCTTCATCAAGAGCAACTTGATCTTTCTTTTTCAAAGGTACTTCAGGCTCAATCATTATTGCTTTACCTTTATCTTTAGTCTTTGAAGGTTATGATGCTTGTGGATATGATGTTGTTGTTCTGAATTCACTTGGCTCTTAAACTACAACCCCTCTAGCCTTGGGTCTTGTAGTTGTTGTTGTTGTAGCAGCAGTAGTAACAACTTTAGGTTTAGCTTCTTTGATTTCAATAAGAGTTTGAGCCAAAGTTATTTCATCAATAGCTGTTGTAACTCCTTTACCAACAGTAGTAACCAGAATTATAGGGGCAACACTATCTTCAACACTAGTACTAACCTCTCTTTCATCAATCTTTACACTCTACTCTTGTTTCTCACCAACTGCCATATCCACAATCACCTCATCACCATGAAGATCATCTGTATCAAACATTTCTGCATCATCTGACCTCCCCTGGGTTTCATCAACTAAAGAAACTTCAGCATCCTTGTCAATGTCTTCAAAAATCCTCCCTTGTTTGGATGCATCTTCCTGAGCACCCAAACTCTCTTTATCCTCAGAGGATGCAACCCTTCTAGATTCACCAACTTTCCTTAATCTTTTTAACCTTATAGTTCTTGATTTCTTTTTTCTTTTCCAACTTTTAGACCCTCTTCTTTAAACTATCAATCTCCTTTGCTTGAGCATCCTTTGCCTTCTCCAAATCAAGAACCTGTTTTTATAAGTTGGTATACAAAATCATCAATTTTGTTAGTTGCATTCTATCCTCACCACGGAGAAGTGGATCATTGGAAGGTATAGGAACACTATCATCATGGTGTGTCTCATCTTGAGGAACTTCAGTTTCCTTCCTCTGTTTCCTCCGAGACTGTTTCTTCTGAGGTCTAGAGAATGATAGTTGAGTAGTAATGGGTGTTTGTTGAGAATCAGTAGGAATGCCTGAATCTACACCCTCTTCTTGATTAGCTTGGACCATCATTGTTGTAAACAGAGGTGTTACTCTCCCAGAAAAGTCTTTTCCTTCTCTCTTCATATTGGCAAAGATTTCCTTTGTGTGTGAGGGGTTAACAAAAATCTTTTTGTGATGTGACATATCCCCAAGCTATTGATTTTTAAACACTTGTACAAATCGTAGATACATCATAAATTTGACCCTCCCTCTAAGTGCTTTACCATAGCATCAAAAATATACTTAGACAAATTAAATTTTTGGTTTGTGGCCAAACATATGATTGCAGAGGCCATTGTGCTGCTGAATTCGTTCCATGCAGTGGTCTTGGCACTTAGGCATTGCGTAACGGTATGAATCAAGAACTTCCATTGTGGAGAAAAGAAAGCTTTATAAAATGTAAGCTTTTGAGAAGGTTTTTCATACCTCATCCTTGCCAGCTCTTCAAAGATAGTAGCAGTCGGCAAACAATCAATACCACCTGCATCGTCTAAGTGAAGATCACTTCTAATGCTTGTCTCCATGATGATCACCTTATTCTTATCAACTAGGGCTTGTAACTGACGTTCACCATTAATCATTTTTGCCTTTGCTGTTGCCCAGAACCGTTCAATGCAAGATGTGTATATAGTAGGATTGACAGTTAAAGCATAATGGATTTGATTAGCATTTAGAAAATCAATAATTTCCTGAAATCCTTTACTTTCAGCAGGTTTTTCTAAGAACGCGATCATGTTGTGGGTTTCAACAAATTGTAAGGTCGACATTGTGATGGGTTTTGATGATTAACAATGAAATTAAGTTAGGGTTTACGATTAAAGAGTGTTTGAATGATTGAAATCGAATAAATAATCGAATGAAACCCTAAATCAAAGTATTTATAAAATCACCCTCAGCACCATTAACTTGAACTGGCAGCACTAAATTATGCCTAACAACAGTAACTTAAACTGACAGCACCATGCTATGCCTAACAGCATTAAGTAACCCATCAGCAGTAACTCAACAACATCAACATAAGCTTAGCAGCATTAATGTATACCACCAGTAGAAACTTTATGCTTAGCAGCATTAAGTTATATTACCAGTATTAACCTAAGGCTAACAGCATTAAGTTTGAGCTACCAACATTAACTTTAATTTCATTCCAAAAAGGACTTCTATCATCAATTAGTTCTTCTCACAAGCTCTCTTTTTGTTTTTATGCTCACAATATCTCTCAATTCTTTTTGCTCACAAAATCATTCTTTTATGTTTTTATTCACATATCTCTCTTTCTGTTTTTCAACTTACAATTTCTCTCTTTTCTTTTCCTCACCATTTCATACAGTTTTGTACAATTTTCCATCAATTCCAATAGTTTTCTATTGTCCTCCCCACTTCCAAGTGTGTAACCTCTTGAGAGAGGTGGATCATTGGACTATTTAGATGTAGTCTCAAGCCTAGTTTGAGCATCTACACCCCCAATATGGTATCTTGGCACTTGGGACCACTACCTGAACCAATTCCCTAAGGACTTGATCCATTAAGTGTTGCCATGGATTAGGTCTTATAGATGTTACCACTGTCCTGCTCTGCTTCTAAGCTAGAAGCAGTAGTGGCAGCCCTTTCCATTCTATCACCCAACTCCTTATGAACAACCTCATCACCAACCTTTTTTAGGGGAACTACTAGACTGAGGTATCTTGGTGTCCCGACCTCTTTTGACATGCCTAGATGTTGTTGATTCTTTTTAACACACTTTTGATATTACATGTCCTTCCATCTATGTTTGACTGTATATTGGCATAAGTAGCCTCCCCTCAAACAATGCTTCAAAGGTTAATAATTTGCTCAACAGTTGTAACTTTGGCTCTTATGACATCCCAACAGTACTAACTTTTGCCTGGCAGTACTAATTTTCTGCCTAGCAGTAGTAAGAGATATTTTAACAGCATTAACTCTGTCTTCAATAATTATACAACAACATGCCTCTATTCATCACAAGCACACTAGAAAAGACTAGATAGACATGTGAGAATTCACGAGGATCCATATTTATGCATAACCTATGAATAAAAGTTAAAAACTATTATCCAAAAACATTAACTTCCTCTCAAACAATACTTCAGAGGTGAAGCATTCAACATCAGGTATTCAATATGCTTAACCTGCAGGTGTTAATCCATAGCCAAAAATACACAATCCAAAGTATTTTCTTCTTGACAGTATTAAGTATGACCAACAGTTTTAACAAGCAATCTTAAGTATAACTAGCAGTACTAATTATACTTAGCAGTACTAATTGACAAGACTAACAGTACTAATCCTTTACAAAACTTTTACAAAGACATAAAGAGATGTAGACATTAAGGATTAAGCATTCCAATACTTGAAACCAAGTACTGAAACCTTCCAGCATCAAAACCTTTTGTAAGAAGATCTGCAACATTATGATCAATATGAATTTTAACCATTTGAATTAACTTTTTAGCATCATAATCTCTGATAAAATGATGCCTAATCTCTATATGTTTTGTTTTAGAATGTTGAACATGATTTTCAATAATGCAAATAGTACTGTTATTGTCAATATTAATGACATTATTCATGAAATTATACCCATAATCCAGCAATTGATTTTGACTCCAGAGTACTTGTCCACAACAACTAGCAGCAGCTACATATTCAGCTTCAGTTATAGAGGTGGCAACCACAGTTTGCTTCTTACACTGCCATGATATCAACCTATTTCCCAAAAACTGACAACCTCCAGTGGTAAACTTCCTATCTTGAGTTGCTCCAGCATAGTCACTATTAGTACAAGCAACTAGTTCAAATGGAGAATCTCTAGAATACCAAAGGCCTAAAGTTGGTTTGCCTTTTATATATCTAAAAATTCTCTTTACAGCTAAGAGATGTAATGTTTTTGGAGTAACTTAGAATCTGGCACATGCACATACTGCAAACATGATATCTGGTCGAGATGCTGTAAGATACATCAAGGACCCAATCATAGATCTATAGAGATGTACATCAACATCAATAGCATCTCCATCTTTGACTAAAGGCTTTTCCAAATCATTTGGAGTAGAAGCAGACTTTACATAAGTGTAGTTGAATTTCTTTAAAATCTCATCTACATATTTATCTTGGCTGATGAATATTCCATCTTCCTTCTACTATACTTGTAATCCTAAAAAGAAAGTAAGTTCTCCCATAGAACTCATCTGAAACTTATCCTTCATAAGCTTCTCAAATCCAGTACACAGTTCCTTGTTGGTAGAGCCAAAGATAATGTCATCAACATAGACCTGTACAAGCAAAATATATCCTTTTTGCTTCTTGATAAACAATGTCTGATCTATTTTCCCTCTTTTAAACCCATTGTCCAACAGATAGTTTGCCAAGGTTTCATACCATGCTCTTGGTACTTGATGCAACCCATAAAGTGCATTGACCACCTTGTAAACTTTTTCTGGATTGTCAGGATCTTTAAATCCTGGTGGTTAAGTAACATAAACCTCTTTCTCAATAGTTCCATATAAGAATGTACTCTTCACATCCATTTGATATACCAAAAAACCCATAAAAGAAGCATAGGCTAAAAACAATCTTATTGCCTCAGTTCTTGCCACATGAGCAAAAACTTCTTTATAGTCTATACCTTCTTCTTGTCTGTGACCTTGTGCAACCAACCTTGCTTTATTCCTAATCAAAATCCCTCTTTCATCTTTCTTATTTCTGAAGACCCATTTCGTTCCAATGGCCCTCTTTCTAATAGGCAAATCCATAAGTATCCAAACTTGTTGGAGTTTGAATTGTAGAAGTTCTTCCTGCATTGCTTCCATCCAAGTTGAATCAGATAGAGCTTTAGCAATGCTTGTGGGTTTAATCTGTGATAAGAAACAAGCATATAAACAAGTATTCAAGGTATCATGTGTTTTCTGTTCATATACAGCACTAAGAAACCATTGTTCAAAAGTAGGTTTTGTCATTCTTCTTGTCTGAACAGATGACTTCATATCACCAATCACATTTTTAATTGGGTGATCTTTATGAATTCTTGTATTGGGAGTGGTTAGAACTATATAGGAATTAAGGATGTTCCCCAAATCAACTTCTGGTTCATCTTCATCACTTAAGAACTCAACATGAGTGGCTTCGAGTGTATGACTAGCTCCCATTTTGAACATTAATTTAAGGTTATCTTGATCATTTGAACTAGCAGTACTTACTGATGGATCAATAGTATTAAGTTTAAAACGACCAGTATTAACTTCAGGACTGGCAGTATTAACATGTTGTCCAGTAGCATTAACTTCCTTAAGACTGCTATCATCTTCAGACTTATCTTTTTCATCATTCTCATTATCTGGACCATCTTTAACCTGCTTTTAATCATCAGCAGCAAATTTTGGTTCACCATTACTAACATCTTTGGAAGGTGAATCAAAGTATGAAGCATCTTTCCAAATTGGCATGACAATGCAATCTTGACTGATTTCTTCTTTCTGAGTAGATGTACCTGCATTAAGTTCTCCTTGTATACCTGCAGATTCATTTGAGATTGTACGTGCAGCTATTGATACATAATTCACAGATTGTGTTTGAGAATTAATATCAAACAGCCACTTTGGACCATTCCCTTATATCATTGGCTTATTCTCTAAAAACCCAATATGTAAATTTTCTTCTACCCTCCTTGTTCTTGTGTTGTATACCCTAAAAGCTTTACTACTCAAAGAATATCCAAGAAAGAAACCTTCATCACTTTTGCCATCAAACTTGCCTAAATTGTCTAAACTATTAAGAATAGTAACATGACATCCAAATGGTCTCATAAATTTTAGAGCTGGTTTAAGACCTCTAAAAAGTTCATAAGGTGTCTTGTTATGAGGCTTGACTACTAAGACCCTATTCTGTACATAGCAACCAGTACCGACTGCTTCAGCCCAAAATGTGGTAGGTAACTTAGAGTCAGCTAATATGGTTCTAGCAGCCTCAATTAGTGTCCTCTTCCTCCTTTCAGCTACACCATTCTGCTGAGGAGTCCTAGCTACACTATATTCTCTTCTAATACCTTTCTCTTTGCAAAAATCATCCATAACTTTATTCTTAAACTCTGTTCCATTATCACATCTGATTATTTTCACTTTCTTATCCACTAGGTTTTCTATTTCTTTGATAAAGTTCTTAAGAATCTCAATGGTTTCATCCTTAGTTGCTAAAAAGAAAACCCAATTAAACCTGCTATAAGCAATACTTCTTATGCATTAAACTACTCACAAAGGTTGGACCAAATAAATCCATATGAAGCATAAACAAAGGCTTAGTAATTGGATTCAGAACCTTGGACTTACAAGAAGCTCTGTGTTGCTTCCCTTTAAGACAATCAACACAGGTTTGGTCATTTTTAAAATGTTTTCTAGGCAAACCTCTTACAAGATTATCCTTAACAAGCTTATTTATGTTCTTAAAATTAATATGACCAAGCCTCCGTGCAGAGCATTGATTTTCAACTAATGTAGCCTTTGCAACAAGACATGTTAACTCTCTTTAGAACAATGTTCTCATATCAAAATTGTAATAATATATTTCTAGGAATTTTAAGGAAGTATCTGAGTTTCATCAAGCAACTTAAATTGGAGATAAGAAAGACATTCAATGTCAGTAGAGATAAGACAAGACATTCAATGTCAGTAAAAAGGACATAGTTCTTTTTGTCACACATCTGTGAGACACTAAAAAGATTAAATTTTAACTCATTGACAAAGTATACATCTTCAAAATCAAGACTATCAGTTTTAAGTGTTCCTTTACAAGAAATTCTACCACTATGTGCTCCTCCCCCAAATGTAACATAACCTCCATCAAATTCCTTGAAATTTGAGAGATAAGTTATGTTCCCAGTCATGTGCCTTGAGCATCCACTTTCAACATATCCTTTATCATCCATTAGTGGCTTGCCCTGCACATAAAAAAAAGGAAATTAGTTTCCTTTGGGGACCCAAGTCATTACTAACTTGGATCTGCTTCTTGCATCAATGTAGTTGTATCTTTTAAAAGCAAGTGATGCACCATTAGGTTTGGTAGGTCTCCAAACCCAACATGCTAAGGTCTTAACAACATTTACCCTTTTTGCCCTAACAGCATTAATTGATTCTGTATATGACCTAGCAGTATTACCTGCTTTGGGCCTTTCAGTATGATAGTGTCTCATGGCAGTATTAACATATCTGCTATTTAATGCTGTTTGCTTATAAAATGGCCTCTGAGCAGTTGATTGTGCTTGTTTAGAAAAATGTGACATTGATTTAGCATTATGAACTGTTAGTTTGGGGTGAGTAGTATTAACAGGCCTAACAGTATTAAGTGGTGTGAGGCCAGTTTTCAATAAAACTGCTTTTAGAGTCATATTCCTGTGTACACTAGGGTATGTGGTTTTGGCATAATAGTCATAATCCACCCTATTGTAATTATTTCTAGATACTATTCTTTTTCTTTGATGGTGATTACAATTAATCTGCACATGATTAAAACTTCCACAAATAAAACAAGCTTTGTTATACATTACAAAATCACTTCCTAGTTGATTAGACTTCTGTCCATTCCAGTTTCTTTGATTCCCCCTAAGACTTTGTGATCTATACATCTCAGCATACCTAACTGACTTTTTAATTGGGTTTTCATGATTTTTAGGTTTGACAAACTCTATTTTTTTTATCAAGAAAAACAGTTTCTTTATCAACATTAAGTAAAGACTCAACAAAGCTACTTGTGTCTTTTGATACTTGTTCTTTCACCAAAGAGTCATCAGAATTTCCTTAGAATCATCTGATTTTTTTATCACAAACAATGTTAGACTCTTGCTTACTATCCTCAGAACCATAACTTTTGAATTCAGGGTCTTTGAATTCATTAAGACCAGAATAAGACAAATCAAGCTTTTTGGGTAGATTATAGATTAAAGGATGGGGTGGAGGAACTGCATTATATCCCAAACCCTTTTTACTTTTGTCAGTTATCTGACTCTCTAACAACTTGTTTAGGCTCTTTGAGGCATTATCAAAATTTTCAATTTTAAATTCAATGCCCTCTTTTTCTTTCTTAACCTTTTCAAACTCACTTTTAAGCACATTTATTTCATAGTCTTTACAAGATACTTCCCTTTTAAGAACTGCAACTTCTTCACTAAAAAGAACCTCATTCTTTCAATATGTGATAAGTTGTTCTTCTACAGTTACTAAACCTCTTTTATAAGTAGCTGCTGTAAATTCAGTTTGATTAATCTTAACAATAAAATCATCACACTGTTTCTTAAGAGTTTCATATTTTTTCAGACAAGTTTTAGAGCAAGTTTTATCATTGTATACCTCAGAGTCTGAAAATGCCATTAGAGCCATGTTTGTCTGAACCTGTTCTTCTGCCATATCACTCCAGTCAAAACCTACACCGTCTATAGCCAACATTGCCTTTGAAGACGTGTCTTCATTGTTTCCATGCTTTCTTGTGTTGTCTTGATTTCTGAACTGACCCTCTTTGTTCCTTGGTGCTCTACACTCCCTGGAAAAGTGTCCCATCTTGTGACAGTTGAAATACGCTACCTTGGATTTATCATACCCAGCAGTATCATTAGCATTAATGAAAATTTTCTTACCCGTCCTTTGAAATTACCTCTTTGCCCTCATACTTAGTAGAGAGAGCTGCCACTTCAAATCCATTGCTTCCAGACCATCTTCATGAATTTGCTCTAAGTCCTGCTGTAGGAGATTAGAACCATTGGGATTCTCAACCATGAAAGAATACACAACATTATCACTAAAGCTAGCAGTACTAACTTGAGAACTAGCAGTGTTAACATTAGGGCTAACAGTACTAACTTCATATGCAGGTTTAATAGTATTAACATCATTAGTACTGCTAGTGCTTGGAGCAGACATAAAGGCCAAGTTTTGAGCACCACTACTTGCACCAACAGATTTCTTTACACTTTGTTTAACAATTTTGAAGTTGTTATACAAATCATCAATGCTCATTGTTTCAATTTCAGCCTTATTCATCCAGACTACAACATGAGTATTCCACTCAGGGGGCAAGCTTGTCAAAAATTTTGAATTTAAGTCTTCTTGAGTGATGACTACACCCAAAATTGCAAGCCTACTAACAATCTTCTTGAGCCTATTAAAGATAGAGTCAAAAGACTATGTGTTTGATGCACTAAAATTTTCATATTGTTGCTTCAAAAGTGTCTTTTGTGTTTTCTTAGTGGCTTCATTACCTCCAAATCATGTTTTGATAGCAGCAAACATTGTTTTAGCATCATTGTACTGACTGAAAGTAAGTTGATGTTCATTGGGAAGAGCCATGAGTAGCAAGCTTCTAGCCTTCACATCATTCTTCTTGTTGGTCTTTTCTTTAGCAGTTACATGTACTAACATCTTTGTAACTGAAGTACCATTCTCTTGTGCTGTTTGTGGTACAGATACCCATGAGTTACCATTCTCTATGACCTCCCATAGAGTATAGTCTTGTACCTGGAAGTACTACCTGATTCTTATCACCCACATCTCATACTCACCTAGTTTGAGCATGGGTAGTTTAGCAGTGGTATTACTATGTGCAGATTCAAATTCCATGACTTCTAGATCAAAGTTTCTCAAAGCAAAAGCTCTGATACCACTTGTTGATCCCAATCTTTGATCGATTCCTTAGCTTGTCTAAGGTTAAATTACCTTGGATAAATCCAAAATAACTTGTTGTAGAAACTTTGTATGTATACTAAAGTGTATGCAGAATCTACACTTTAATATCTAGAAGTATTATGAATAAAACAGTAATTGTGAATGAACAAAGATATAACCAAACGCTCCAATATTATTAGATCAATAATACGAGTACTCTTCACTAGTACTAGGGTTTACAACCTTGAAACTTTTTAATCGACTTCACAACTATGAAAACATGTATATCAACTAATGCCCCTAGAGCCTCCTTTTATAGACCAAGGAGTCCTACAAGGCTTACAATACTTTCCTAAGATATGATGATCTTTTCTAAAAGAAAACGTAATCTCTTAAACAAATACATTATACATATCTTTTTCAAAAATAACTCAATACTTATCTTCGTAAGTATTCTTGTTTTCTAGACAATCCTTATCTCTTTACTCGTCTTTATCCTTCTGACAGTAGTAATTCTTCTAGCAGTTGTAATCCAGCAGCATAAACTTTTGTACCAGCAGTACTGAGCAATAGTAACTCTAAGAATCATCTTGAAGTCTTTAAGTCCTAACAAAAAAGTTTCGTCAGAAGACAACATCGCCGGCATCCTCACTAAACCACTCAAACGTGAACCTTTTTAAGTCTAGGTCTAGGAATGATGAAACAAAAATCATAAATGTGTCATTCTCATTTTAATAGTCTTGTCACTATTAAATACATTTCGATAAATCTCGACAACTTGATCATTTCATCCGAAATGTTTAAGCATTTTTAATTCGCGAAATGCAAATTAAAATGTCACTCATTGTTCATGTCTAAGTCGTTTTACAAAAACCTTGATCATGCCTCTATTATTATATAGATGGTTAATATCTTCCGTCCACATTTCTGTTACCACCTTTAAGACAACCTCGTACCTCGTTGTGTGATTGTTCTACAAACCATTGCAATATTCGAGAAGTGCTATATAACTTCGCGGATGAAGTTCATCGCATGTTAACCATCATCCATCATGAAATTGTCAAGCTCATCGCTTCCGTCGTTATTTCTCTTCATTTTTTTTCAACTTATGTCCGGATGAGCACGAATTAAAAGGGAAGGGAAAACACACATCTTCACATATATCCTTTAACCAAACACTCTCAAGAACTCACATAGGTGATCCTTATTCACTAGAAACCACAAGATACACTTCTATCATACACTCAAACCTCATAACTTTTATTCACTCTTGTTAGTGATCATTAGTTCTAATACATCCCCAAATCACCAAAGTGAAATGAAAAACCAAGTCATCCGTACTACTATCAACCTCGATTCATCCACCTGTCACTTTCACAAGAAGATTCACCATGTAACCATTCCCCACAAGTGAATTTCATAATGAAATGCATCTTATCCTCATATCCCGACACTCATAAGCATGTGTGCCTATGTTGTCAAAAGTCAAGTGAATTTCGTAATGAAATGCAGTTCTCCATCCAATCGTTTTCACTTTTTAACAAGTGAAGTACACAAAGAGATATACAATCTCTAAAGTGTTGTTGAGTCAAACAGTGAACGTGTCCTTCACAGAATGGCCCATTTCCGCTTTTGGGCAAGTGAAGAACACAAAGAAGATATACAATCTCCAAAGTGTTGTTGAGTCATCACAATAACGTGTCTTCCAATGGCCCATTTCCGCTTCTGGGCAAGTGAAGAACACAAAGAAGATATACAACCTTCAAAGTGTTGTTGAGTCATCATAATAACGTGTCTTCCATTGATCCATTTCCATTTTTTGGTAAGTGAAGAACACAAAAATGATATTCAACCTTCAAGTGTTGTTAAGTCATCACAATGCTCCACCATTTTCACATTTTCACCTTTGTTCATCAACATTAACAACCATCTCAAGAAAACAATCACCCCCAATCAAGAATTACCAATCTTTACAATTTAAGGACATCCACATCACCACAAGTGCCTCACGATCTCCATTTCCTTCCTCACCATCAATTCACCATGTTACTCACTCAATCTCCGCCTCAAATGACACCAAACTCAAACAACACATTCTATCTTCTCCTAAACAACAAAAACATTCCCTCATACCTTACTCTCCAAACCTACTCCAAAACACCCAACAAAACCTTATAGTCACACCTTCCCTTTTCCATTATGTCATCCTTCTTTATTTATGTTTCCTCAACAAATCATCCTTATCATCAACATTTAGTTCGACCTAAAGTATTACGATAATGTTTATCCTTAAACACCCCAAATATGAAAGGCCTACATAATGCTTAACAATGAAACCTTGAGGATTTAGGAATCTCTCAATACAACCATTAGTCTATTTAAATCCACATCATTATCTTGGTTAGATGATGATACCATAAGGAACGTGTTGATCGAGTCTTAGCCCTTAAAAATATTGTGTCGGTGAATCTTACTATCAATTGGTTACTAACATTTCCGATATTTAAGCATTCATCATTTTTTTAGGTTGTTGTCTTTAGTTCCACCCTTTAGAGTGCATATACCTAAAACATACATGATTTGTTCTTCACTAAGTGTCTTGTATATATATCTATCATCATCATTATATATATGTGCATTTTACTACTAACTTTGTTTTGTAGCACTTTTTCGTTACTCGATTTCTTGATGCCTCCAATAATATGGGGGAGCATACACCAAGGGGGAGCATTTGTAAATGTCCAAGTCTTCGTTTTGCAAATCCGTTTAAAAATCTTCACATTTTTTATATGTGTTTTTCATCCCTATTTTTTGTTTGCGACGAACTAACCATTGATGTAGGTGAAGAGTTATGTCAACTAATTTGATCCCATGCGATACGTTGACAGTCAATGTTCAAGGAATGTCATTGTTTAAAAGGGATTGATAGAATCAAGACTTCACTTAGGATGATGCAAGCTCGCCTCTTTGATTGAAGAGTTAAAGTGTAGTAAAAGTCTCGTCTTAGAGTCCACCTTTTTGTTTCGACAAAAGGGGGGAAGAAGTGTAAACAAGTAACTTTATACATTTTAAATGAGTTGATAGTTTACATAATTTTGTCATCATCAAAAAGGGGGAGATTGTTGGTAGAAATATTAGATATATGTAATCTTATAATTCTCTTCATGTTTTGGTGATGACAACATGTAATTATAAACACATAACGTAAAAGTGCTTAGGTTACTCGTAATCACTAAATCATAAATTCATTCTTTCAACATATTTTGAAGTCTCATGTTTTCTTCAACAACAATTTTAGTTCGACCCGACGTAAATCACTAAAGGTATGAACAAACAAACTTTAATTTGTTGAATGATCAAAGAAATTTTTTATATTTCCAAACCTTATATTTTCTTATAAAATGGGACAACATTTTTTTAAAAAATCATATACAAAAATTATTTTTGTATTTATAAGAAATGTTTTAATTCAAAAATATATTATCTGATTTAAATTTTACTCCTAGGAAACGGATAGACGTTCAGAAAGAAACCTTCCCCGCAGAGGACAAAAAATGAGCGTTTTTAGCGTTGATAAAAATGGGCGCCCCCTTAGTATTTAATGGGGGAGGCCATAACTAAGCTTAGCAGGGCCAGCTCTGTATAATTAAAAGGGACCGCCCAATAAAAATTATATTTTTTCCTATAAATAGTGGACTGTTTCTACAGATTTTCTCACCTCTTTGCACAAGTTTTTAGATCTAAAACCTCCTTTCAAACCCTTTCCTTTGATCACTTAAATTATTATAAGGTTCTGTTTAAAATGTGATCCAATCATCAATCCATTGAAGTGCAAAGAGAAAGAACTTTGTATCATTAGATACGAAGTTATGTAGGCTAGTTAGGGCATTCGTGACATGTCTTACATTCACAATGTATAGATCGAGTCCATGTATTTCAAACTTGTGTAATTGCTTGATCATGGTGATCATGGTGTGTATTGTAGTTAGATCGTGGTGATCTTACCAAGTAGTGTTAGATAGTTGTGATATAAGTAGTGTAGTGAAGTGAAGTCTTGAAGTTGTGAAGAAGGTGTGAAGTTGTGAAGAAGTTGTGAAGTTGTGAAGAAGGTGTGAAGTTGTAAAGTTGTGAAGAAGGTGTGAAGTTGTGAAGAAGTTGTGAAGTTGTGAAGGCGTGAACAAGTAGTGAAGTCGTGTTGTGATAGATTGGTTCTAGCTAGATTAAACTGACATTTAGAACTTTGTCGTCGGTTAAATTCTGTGTAAAGCAAGTGTGTTCGGTTTTCTCGCCCTTAGGAGCTGTTGACTAGTGAAGTAACTCTCAAGTTGGGTACTCGGGGAGAAGAGGATTAGGCGAAGGAGGTGCTTCGTGATGAACACTATAAATCCATCGTGTCCGGTTTGCAATTCCTTTCAATTATCTTTTAATTTTATACTCGCATTTATCGCTTTATATTTATACTTGCAATTGTGTGATGTGTTGATTATATAGTTTTAATTATGTCTTGAATAAATGTGAATATTGTGTGTTGGTTTGTATTGTTGTAAATCGATGAATTAATATGTGTATATAACTCGTATGAACACTCATCATATTGTATCACGCTTGATCGGTAATTTGATACGAAACATTTTAAGATTTTTAATGGAAACGTATTCACCCCCCTCTATGATTTCCACAATTTCTATTGGTTCTTCCACAAAGTTGAGTTTGTCATCGAGCCGAAGCTCTTTCATTGGAATGATGAGGGATTCGTCAGATAGGCATTTCTTTAAATTGGAAATGTGGAAGGTACTGTGGACATTACTGAGTTCTTCAGGAAGCTCAAGTTTGTATGCCACTGGGCCAACCCTTTTAAGGATCTTAAATGGTCCAATGTACCAAGGGTTAAGCTTTCCTCGCTTTCCAAATTGGATGACACCTTTCCGAGGTGACCCTTTCATTGGTGTAACTCCTTTGCCGGTCTCTTGCGGCTTACAAGCGTTGTCGGATTTGCACTATCTTTTCGGTGGTTTCATGGATCATCTCTGGTCCCGTGAGTTGGACATCTCCAACTTCGGCCCAGCCACGGACAGTTTTTGTTGACGACCTTTCAACCATAAAGTGCCTCGAATGGTGTTGCTTAATATGGCATGGTAAATGTTATTGTTAAGAAAATTCTAACAATGGGCTAAGTGATTCTCTCCATCCTTTTCTAAAATCTAAACACAGGCTCGAAGCATGTCTTCGAGTGTTTGGATAGTTCTTTCACTTTGTCCATCAGTCTGGGGATGATATGCCATGCTCATGTCTAATTGAGTACCCAAAGCCCTCTGCATTGACTGCCAGAATCTGGATGTGAAACGACTGTCACGATCCGAGATGATGGATATCGGCACTTCATGCCTTGAGACTATCTTATTTATATACAATCTTGTAAGGGTTTCCATACTATCTGTTTCTCTGGTGGGGATGAAATGTGCTGATTTGGTAAGGCGGGTTTCAATGACCCTAAATTGAGGTCATGTCAGTTTATGTTTTGGGTAGTGTAGTTTTGTCACGAAGTCCATTGTTATTCTTTCTTATTTCCATGCAGGAATATTTGGTTGTATCAATAAGCCGGATGGCTTCTGACATTCTGCTTTAACTCTAGAGCATGTTAAACACTTGCCAACGTATTCAGCGATGATCGCCTTCATGTTAGGCCACCAATAGAGTTTCTTTATATCCTGATACATTTTTTCTGAACCTAGGTGGATGGAATACTTCGATTTATGGGACTCATGCATGATCAAGTCCCTCAAA
Organism: Tanacetum coccineum; assembly: GCA_026074375.1. Classification (NCBI taxonomy): domain Eukaryota; kingdom Viridiplantae; phylum Streptophyta; class Magnoliopsida; order Asterales; family Asteraceae; genus Tanacetum; species Tanacetum coccineum. Next base: position 63,076 of record BQNB010002245.1, on the reverse strand, counting down.
TCACCAAAGAGTGGTAACCAACTTCGATTCTTGATACAACGAGTTCCATCAGGACGTACTTCAAATGCTTTGTCTATTCCTCGTAGGTTCTCAGCTTCGATGTTCTCTTGCTTGATCGCCTCGGTTTGGGCTTCGAGGAGTTGTGATGGTAAATTAGGGTGAAGGGTCATGACTAATGCTCTAACTCGGAGTGGTTTGATTCGTTCCTTCCGGCTCAAGGCATTTGCTACAACGTTTCCCTTTCCAGGATGGTAACGAATCTCACAATCGTAATCTGCGAGCAATTCTAACCAACGGCATTGCCTCATGTTCAACTCTTTCTGATCAAGGATATGTTGAAGGCTTTTATGATCAGTGAACACAAGTATTCTTTGTGCCATCAGATGTGTTCTCTAAATTTTAAGATGCGATCATACTACTCCTAATTCAAGGTAGTGCAGTGGTATAGTTCTTCTTCATGGAGGCTTGTTTAGTTGTCAGGATGCATATGCAATAACTTTTTCTCTTTGCATTAACACCGCTCCCAAACCTTGGAGTGATGCATCACAGTAAACGACAAAATCATTGTTTCCTTCTGGTAATGCTAAGATTGGAGCTTCACAAAGCTTCTGTTTTAGCAGTTGGAAAGCTGACTCTTGGTTTTCTCCCCAGATATACTTCTTGTTTTTCTGGGTTAATTATGTCAAAGATTTTGCAATCTTCAAAAAACCTTCGATGAATCTCCGATAGTAGCCGGCAAGTCCTAAGAATTGGCGTATTTCTGTAGGTGTGGTAGGAGATGCCCAATTCTTAACTGCTTCAATCTTGGCGGGGTCAACGTGAATTCCTTGACTGTCGATCATGTGCCTGAGAAATTACACGATACTATCCAGAAATCACATTTGGAGAACTTGGCATATAATTTCTCCTTTTTGAGTAATTCCAGTATTATTCTCAGGTGATCTGTGTGTTCTTCTTTGTTACGGGAGTAGATGAGTATATCATCAATGAACACTATCACAAATTTATCCAAGTATGGTTTTTACACACGGTTCATGAGGTCCATGAACACAGCAGGCGCGTTAGTTAAACCAAATGGCATTACTTGGAATTCATAGTGTCCGTATCGCGTTCTGAAAGCAGTCTTGGGAATATCTTCATCCCTGACTCTCAGTTGGTGATAGCCTGGTCTCAAGTCAATTTTTAAGTAAACACTCGAACCTTTAAGTTGGTCAAATAAATCATCGATCCTGGGTAATGGGTAACGATTCTTTATGGTGAGTTTATTCAGCTCCCGGTAATCGATATGCATTCTGAAAGATCCGTCTTTCTTTTTAACAAATAAGATAGGAGCTCCCCAGGGCGAAGTACTTGGTCGGATAAAACCTTGGTCTGCTAACTCTTGTAGTTGATCTGATAATTCTTGCATTTTTGAAGGAGCTAATCTGTAAGGTGCTCGGGCTACTGGTGCCGCTCCTGGAATTAAATCGATTTGGAATTCTACTTGGCGAATCGGAGGAAGGCCGGGTAGATCTTCAGGAAAGACTTCCAGAAATTCTCTGACTACCGGTATATCTTCTAGTCGTTTTTCATCTGACTTTTTCTCCATTACTTGGGCTATGAAAACTTGATATCCCCTGGATATATATCTTTTGGTTTTAATACAGGATATGAGGCTTAGTCGGGTTTTACTTCGATCACCTCGGATGATCAAAGTTTCACCGTCGATGGGGATGTGGACGACTTTCTCGTCACAAATAATTCTAGCATGATACTTGGATAACCAATCCATACCAATGACGACGTCGAAACTACCGAGTTTAATCGGCATGAGATCAATTTCGAAAGGTTGGTTTAGCAAAATCAGAGTGCAACCCTGGATAACGGTATTAGTGCCTACTAGGTTTCCATCGGCCATTTCAATGTCATAAGTGGTATCTAGTGTAATTGGTGGGATATTAAGCATAGAAGCAAGAGATATGGATACAAAACTTTTATCGGCTCCTGAATCAAATAATACTCTAGCTAGATGTTGGTTTAGAAGGAACGTACCTGTGATTACGTTCGAGTCTCGGTGAGCGTTCTTATCCCTCAGCAAGTATGCTCTTTCATGAGCATTGTTGTTTGCCGTTGAGCACTGATAATTGTAATGCCTTTTCTCTCCACAGGCATGACAAATTACTAATACTGGTTGCTGATTGCTTCCAGTGGCTGGTCCTTTGTTTCTGCAGTTTCTGGTTAGATAACCCACCCTGCTGCAAGTTTGACACTTGACAGTGCAAGGTCTTGTGTGATGTAAAGTGCATTTCTTACACAAAAGAAGGCTTCCAGTATACCTACTATTTTCAGTCGGGGTGGCAGCATAAGACCTGAAGGTTTCCTGTCTTTTATTCTGCTGTTGGCGGTAATCATTGTTGCGGTAGTTATGTTTGTTTTGATAGTTTTTGATGCGATTATTGGGGTAGTTGTTTCTGTTAGCGGTGTTCCTTCTATCATCAAACTTTCGTTTGTGATCATTGATTCCGTGCATAGAATTGTGCTTTGTTACCAGATCCATCAACCTCTGAGTTATGGTAATGGCTTCCTCCAAAGTTTGAGGCTTAGAGGCGGTAACATTTCCTTCAATACTTTTGGGTAATCCTTCGATGAAAACTTCCATGAGTTTCTCGGTGTTTGGTACCATGTTTGGCTAAACTCTAATTCCTAGAATCTTCTATCTAACGTAAGTATTCAGATCATTTCCTTTACAGTCAGAATTGTAAGAATTCATCTTCCATTTTCCTGACTCCAGATCGAGGACAATACTTATTTGTTAAGAGCCTTTTCAACTCAGTCCAGGTGATCTTGTCAGCTTGTCTATTCCTAATAGTTTGGCTATGCAATTCACAGATAAGGCCGTCATCATTAAAAAAGGGTATCAGTAGCAAATGTCACTTTGTTTTCCTCGGCACAATTGCTACGAGAAAATACTGATTCAGTTCGTTTAAACTAGCTAATGAGGCCAACTTCCTCCTCCGAACCATTGCGGTAGAAAGGTTGACACTAATGAACTCTTTATAGTTTCCCTTCTTGCTACATGAGTTCCAGTAGTCTGATGTTTCTATGGGGATTGTTTTAGTACTGCCATTGATTTGCAAGCTTGTGCTTCCAGAAGCTACGACAACCCGGCCAGCAAACTAGTTTCTTGGCTAGAAGAGCCTCTCAGGTGGTGCTTTAGATGTTGATGTCCTTTTGGGAGGCATTCTATCAACATAAAACAACATGTAATAATAATGATCTCACAAGTTTTTCCTTAAAATACTTAAAGTTCAAAAATAAACATTGTCACAATAGTGATATCATAGATACTTATTTAATATGAATTCTAACAAGCATCAGACTTATTAGTTCATTTCTAGGGGTCACGGTATGATTTATAATGAAAATTAACTTTGTGGAGATAAACTTATCAAAATGATAGTCTAGAGATGGTAGTTAGTTAATAACCGGTAATGAAGATTCTAATGATGAAGACGGAGATGAGAGATCGATAAATATAGAATAATTAGAGTATGAAGCAATGAAGTACAATGGGATCACCATTATATTATATCATGAACAACTTGCCTTTGTACTGTACATAGTCAAAATTTTGAGAAGTGTTGTTATTTATACCACACATCCCGTGGCTAGGTACTAAACAAAAACTAAAACTATATCTAATCTAGTAGTCTGATGTCATTCCTGGCCTGTTCTTTTGTGTTCATCAGGATCTGCATCCAAAACTTCCTTATCTGCTTGGTGATGAACCTGGATATCTTTGATGATTTGTTCTAGATTAGCAATCCTGAAGTGAGCCAGAGCAATCTTGCTGTTATTTCCATTTGCTGTCTATGAAGTTTAAAGCAATTGAGTACGAGCCACTGGGATTCATTCCTAGATGTTCAAAATCTTGTTGATGCTCACCCGACCTTTTCCCAAGACCTTCTATTTTTGTCTTCCATGTGCTCCATGCGGTCCAAGGAGATAGATCATCTAGGTGATTAATTTTTCCTTACATTTATTCCTCGTGACGTCCAAACTTGTCTTACGAGGCTTCTTTTTTTCATCCATCTCAAATACTTGTAGGTAGGACCAAAGTCGAGAGATATCGGGTCACTGGCCTCGTTTCTTAGGTGGCAATAATTTCTCAGGAAGAAAGAATTCTTGAGTATTAAACATTGGTGATAGCATTGGAGATGGAGGCACAATAGTTGGCGGTGGAATAGGTGATTCTTTAGCATAATATGCTTGCATGACCTTTATATAGGGGTCATCATGAAAAAGTGAAAGAGTTGGTGAAGCTATTGGAACTAAACCAAATGAGTTATTTGAAGAGCTATATTAATTATTTCCTGGTGAAGCTGGGGAATAGTCTGAGGAAGCCGGGATATAGTCCAGAAAGTTAGAGGAAAAAGCATCCTCAATATTGGAAGTAGGGTGGTTGGGAGAAGACATCACTCTGTTAACAACCCAGCGGTAAATAATATAAGTTATTTATATAATAGTATGATAGTTATGTATCTTTACATACTATTCGGGAGATAAAGTGGCACTGAGGACTTTCTTGAATGGAAAAAGAAAAGTAGTTATAGTTAAGGTTTCAACCTTCTTCTCTATAACCTGGCTCTTATACCAATCTATAACACCTCCATTTTGACAAATATAGCAGCAGAAGCTAATCTGGGATATTACTTCATAGTACAATAGTCATAATCATAGACAATGACTCATAAAGAGACGTTTTTGGAAAATTTAGTTATCATTCATTTATTCATCAGAGTTTTACAAAAAGAGAGGTCCCAAAATATAGAAACATAAAGTTTGAATGATAACAGTTTAGCCATCTTTAAGTCCGTGCCACTCCGTGCCATATGTTGCTCAATTACCTGAGATAAACATGCTAAAAAGATCAACACAATGGTTGAGTGAAATTTATAGGTTTATAATAAATAGTTTGAATATAAGTCATCATAACAGTGGGTTACGTTGTTATACACCCATAATAGTAATAATTGCAATGTAGATACAATTATCATAGAAAACAGTATTATTGCCCTAAGCTCATGACACCGAAGCCTTGAGATAATCAATAATCACAAGTAGTTGCCCCAACGGGTGCCTTTGCCAAACACCCGCATAGTTTATTCAAATGAAGTGCGTTTGGTTACCAAAAGTACAGGTATACCAATAAGGGAGTTCAGTTCCAAATAGATATATTCACTGCATTAGCGCTTATTCCGAAGAGTAATTAACGGTTCATGATAGTGGGGTCTTAATGGCAAAAGTAGGGACTTAGGCAATAATGCATCAGGATAGCATACAGTTGGAAAAACACTTGCATTCATGGTTTATAGCATGTATCCCCCTCGCGGGTTTATGAAATATTTCAAAGATTTAAAATGCAAGGCTATGAACTCACCTTAACAGGGAAATCTAATTGATGGCAAAAGTATATCAGTTGAAAGTAACGGCCTTGTCACGCAACCTGGGTAGTATGTCAAGTCTTAGTTTGATTGTTTATCTTTCAAAACTTCATGAAGTTTAACATTTGATTTATTAATTAATGGAAATATTGTATCACTGTTCGGGCCAGCAAACTCGTCAAAACGTATACCCAAATGAAACCCCTAACATGAAGCTCCCTAGTAACGTGATAAGTTATAGTTTTAAGTTTTCTTTAAAAGATAGTCGATGATAAATTACGTTAATTATATAACGTAATTGTTTTATAATGCGTCGATCGATGATTAATAATGATAAATGTATCGGGTTTTAATAAAATCGAGTTTTATAATATTTATATATATTTTTATAATTTAATTAAAATTATTATATTTTATATTTTTAAGTTTGCAAAAATGGCAATATATACCCTTGATTTATAAACTTTTACAAATTTAGTCCTTTATATATAAAGTATATATAATTTAAACCTTTATCTTTAGAACTTGGCAAAACAGCCCCTCATAGTTATATCTTTGGAATAATGACATTTTCAGCCCCTCTGGTTATAAATTTCAGAAAGTTACGATATATACTCCTATGCATGGAAAATGTATCGTTTTTAGTCCAAAATTCATAATATTGATATTTTTGAATTAGAAATCAATTTTGCAGGTTATAGATTATTAGAATAAGCAAAAATAAGATGTTCTAACGTAACAAAAGTTTATAAAAAGGATTCGTTAGCTAGAAAATCAAAACGGGTCATTTTTAGGGTTTTAACTAAAAACGCATGGGTTTGAGGATTTAAGGCTTGAACAAAGGACTTACACATGATATAACCAAGCTAATAAGAGTTCTAAAACAGATCATGAGCTTATAGAATAAGGTGAGGACTTACAAACTTGAAAACGGGTCGAAAATGGAGGGTTTTGGTTCATACGCCTAGAAACGACTTCAAGGGTTTCTTTTTCTTGATTCTTGGCTTCAAATTTGCTGAGTTCTTCCTTCTTTGATCTTCCTTGGTCTTCCTTGATCTTGTTTAAGACTCCATTTGAGTGTATGATAAATTTTAAGGTGTGTTTGAATGGAGTGGGGGTCTCGGCTTTGAGTAAGGACCAAGGTTGTAGAGTAGTGACTAAGGACATCCCTAGGGTGATTAGGAAGAGCTAGAAACTAGCTATGAAAGGTGTGGAGGTGTGGAGAAGGGTGCGGCTGCCAAGGGTTGACAAGGAGGTGTTTGTTTACTTGGTGAGCAAAGTTGTGGGTATGAGGTGCTTGGGGAGGTAACTACATGTGATTCGTGTAAGGTCATGGTGGTGCTAGGATGCTAGCTTGAGGTGCTTGATTGATTAAAAATGGGTTAAAATGAAAATAAGGGTGCGTCAGGTTGGTTTTGATTTCGGGTTAGGGTTTTTGGTTTTAATTCGAGTTAGGGCTAGGGTTTAGGATAGCTTAAGGTTTATGATTTAGATTAGGGTTTAGGATTAAGGTTTAGGTTTAAAATGAAATTAGGGTTTTAGGGTTTCGTTTAGGGTTTAGGGTTTTAGATTAGGGTTTTAGGACGATTTAGGGTTTAGGTTTAGGGTTTAATATTGTGCACTGATATGTTTGTATACCTTATACTAAAGAGGTGGTATGAAATCTAGAATGAAAATGGTGGAAAATAAGCTTATTTGAATTCATGCATTGTTGATTTGTACATTGAGTATTTAGGAATTGTACATTGACTTAGAGGGAAAATATAATTCAAATATTATGCATTGTACACTTGTACACATGCCTTAGAAGTGTTTGGCACACTTCCTTTATAATGTTATCCCATTACATATAGTTAGGGTTTTGAAATAAACTTTTAACGTTTTACTGATTATGTTTTGAAAATAACTTTTGAAAATCACGTTACATAATATAACGGACATATATAGAGGATATTAGAAATATTGACATTGACATATTAAAAAGTTTACTTGCTATACCGTAGATATATTGGCATGGTAGAGGTATGCGTGAGCTCGTTACTTGGGTGGAGGGGGGGGGAGATTAATAAACTAACGTTACAAAATCAGCAATAAAGCGAAAAATTTCCCTGTAAAAAGGTGGTATATATAGATGTTACATTGCATCTAATTTAATAGATGGATATTACATTATTAAAATACTGATTTGTTATACCTCACATGTTTAAGTCCCCCATTCGGTCACTATTCAGACCCAATTTATACTACTTGTTCACTCCACTTTCAGGAGTGGTAGAGATTATGGGTAACGCTATTAGAGGTCGATCAACCTCTTGTTTCACTGTTCAGGAATTTGCATAATATTTATATATAGGGAATTCATTCATTTGTGCTTTGACACTATATTTATTGTATGTGTATTTTACTGGCACATTTTACTTTAATATTAACCAAGTGGCTTTGAACATTTAGACTTTTATATTATTGGGCATATCTATGAATAATAGAATAAATGTGTGAAATTTTAATACAATACAAGTCTTGTATGGGCGGGACTTGTATTGGGAATAAATTCCGTATGACTCTGGCCATGATGTATTCTTTTATAAACTATATTTTGAGACTTGTTCATTATCATGGACTGTAGGTGAATGTAGTTTATTACAGGTCATGTATGGCGGGACTTGAAATAGAATAGATTTATAATAGGAACTTGCCCCGAACCTATTTTTTATAAATAGTTTTTTTACCACATTTTCATTAAACCCGTGCACTCACCAACTATTTTCATAGTTGACCCGTTTTCTCATGCATTTCAGGTGATTGTTAGTAAAGCTTCTTTTAAAGGCATTGCATTATGGAGTCTCACCGTGTCATCATTTTTAAACATTTTAACGTCAAGACAAAGCTTTGTGAACTTAAAACTTATGTTTTAAACGCTAATGTTCGGCAAAGACAATTATGGTATTATTGTACTATTTCTTTCAAATTAAATTATGGTATTGTACTATTGTCATATGCTTGTGCCTTGAGCTGTCACACTCCGTGTTTCTGCTTCAGTGGGGTGTTACAGATTTTGTATCAAAGTTATGGTTATAGTGAATGCCAGTTTTCAAAAACTAAAACCCGCAACTATAACCAAAAAGTACTTTTATAAAACACCAAACATGATAGGAGTTGGCTAGTCCAGACGTTGCATCATTTGACCTTAATTAGACGGAACTTCTGTGTCTAATTCAGGTAGAATCATGGAATGTCAGGAATATTTACCAAGTATCGTGTTTGGTGGAGTCATAGGCATAAGGTCACCTGAAGTTGCATTGGTCGTGTGTGTTCATATTTCATGCATTCATGCTGTTTAGTAGTCCAATATGTCCTTTTACATGTGATATTTATCTTTGCCACACTATATCCTGATTGACTAAGCACATCTTTGTTTTCGTCATGTCATGGTCACTAAGTCGCATCCCTTACCTTCCCTTATATTATTCAATTCGGACGAAGACCCCGACAAATATTAGTAATTTTGGTCTTCAAATGGACATCAATAGATTTCGAGTCAGAGCTCGATATGAGCAGCTGACGGATTGAGTATGCACGACATGTAGAGATGTTCATTCTTTCGCTATTAGAAACTATGTCGACCTATATTTCAGTCACCTTTCTGTCTTATTTTGTCATATTATTAAGCCAACCATTTTGGATGCGAATGTGAGCAGGAATGCTCGATTAGTACATAATCACTCAGTGGTTGATTGATTCATCCCAACAGTGTTGTTGGAGGAACATTTTGATACGTGATAATTGTCTTATTTTCAGCTGGAAATTGAACTCCAGTTGGTAGCCAACTTGTTGAAAGGACATTTATGGCACATGTAGCTCACTTTCATACCTTAAAGCATACTTTTACCTCTATCATATTTTGATCGTAATATGACACAAAACTCGTTTTTCCTCTACGCCGATTCTGGCATTTAATAGGGTATTTGATCTACCTTGTGTATTGTACACAACTATTTTCTCATCCACTCTGTGGATTGACATTGTCATTTCCATTGAAATTTGTTACTTTTAACGTTTTGTTCTTGAATACATTCGATGAGACGGATTACGTCATTAGTTGCCCTAGGAGCAACTCGCCTAGGAGTGTTATCACCTTATTTGTTTGGTTGTATGACTATCGTCTGTAAGACTCCTTTTGAAATAAAAGGATTGATAGAAGAATAAACCTTGTACCTTGAATCATTTGGTAATTATTGTAAACCATACCACAATTTTCACCCGAGTTTGTGTTTCGGAGATGGTACTAATCTGGATGAGTCAAAATCCATTGTAACAAAAATTTATACAAGTGAATTAAAAAAAACCTTTTTAAGCATGATGCTTTAGTAGATTTCAAATAATTGCATTGTCTAGTGTTAAAACCTATGTACTATAAGGTCTGTCTAAACCACATATATTGTTGGATATTAATATTCAACCCACCTTTAGACGTTCTTAAATATATAAGTTCGTTGTGTCAATTTATTATGTTTGCCAATAACGAATTTAAAATTGTAAAATATTTATTACACACTACTTGAACTATTTTATTAAAAACTCTTTTATTACGATTTATGCTAAGAAGCCAACTTTATTAAAGGTCACTAAGAAATATGAGCTTTTACAGAAGCATATTTTTGCACGATTATCATTATATATAAAAAAAATTAACTATGCATAGAAGAATTTTATCCTTACTTGACGTAAATTTCTGTGGTACTTCTTTTTACATAAATGTCATTATGATGAATTTAAAGTTATATTACATACATACGTACTCAAATTATACTTTGGTCAAGCATTTGCTAAAATAAATGTCTATGAATAAATTTTAAAACCATGTCTCTGAAAAGAAACACGCGCAACCCAAGAACAAATCTTAAAACCAATTACTGTACTTTTATGCTCTACGAACCTATAGCAGATACGAGTTGTTTTACCATAGTTTAGGCCGTCAATTGATTTAAAATCTAAAGAGCTTCGACATAGTAGTAAGGATAGATTGGTGGACTAGAGTTTTAGCAGAAATTGATTGCTTCGTGATAATCATTCGAATCCCTTTAAAAGGCGAAAGGATTCTAGTGCTACAAGGAAATAGGTCCAGAAAGGACTTGAAATGAGTGTTGGCCATCAAGATGAGAAAATAACTAGAGAAGGACCGTGTCACGGTTTTAGCGCATATAGTGGACAAAGGAGCAAATGTGAAGAGTATTTAAAATATTCCGATAGAAAGGAATCATACCGAGGTATTTCCGGGATATTTGTCTTGACTCCCTCCGGCTAGGAAAGTCAAGTTCCGGAATCGACCTAGTGCCGGGAGCAACACCGGTAACTAAGGAACCATATCATTTGACACCATTAGAAATGCAAGAACTGATACCCTTTTCCTCGAATTGACGACATATTCAATCAACTACAAGAGCAACTTACTTTTCAAAGATTGACCTACGGTCAGGATATAACAGATAAGAGTTAAGGAAGAAGACACCCTAAGACAACATTTAGGACGCGATGCGGGCATTACAAAATCCTAGTCATGCTCCTTTTGGGTTGACTAATGCACCGGCTGTATTCATGAACCTGACGAACAAAATGTGTAGATCCTACTTGGACAAGTTCGTGATAGTGTTCATTGGTGATATTCCCATCTACTTACGAAGAAAGAAAGAACATGAACAACACTTAGATACCATTTTGAGGTTTCTCCAGGATAAGAATTGGTACGCCAAAATTCACTCAAGGTGTAGTTTTTGGCTTTTGAGCAGTACAAATTTCCATGGTCACGTGGTCAATGCAAAGGGAATTAATGTTGACCCTGCAAAGATTGAAGCTATTAAAAAATGAGAAAAGATCACGATGGATCTTGTGACAAAGTTACCTAGGACGTTGAGAGGGCATGATACATTTTGGGAAGCGAGGTAAGTTAAACCCTCGATACACTGGACCTTTCAAGGTACTAAGTTGATAACATTAAATATTTGATACTTTTAAGTGTCAATTTCCCTACGAAAATACTTGTAATTGTCTTATAAATACTTGAATTCAATACATTTTTATTTAGTTGTTTTTAGGTAAAATGCAAGTATGTGACAAGAAACACGGGAAATGGACCAAAACATGAAGAAAGCACAGTTTTTATGAGACGTTACAACGTAACCCCTACGATAGTGTTACGCTGTAACATATTCAAGGCAAGACACGTCATTTAGCAACATTATGGCGTAACCGCGCGTAAGGTTTACGACGTAAAATTATTATTACGGAAGGCTGAGTCATCCGAGTCAGCATTACGGCGTAACATGGACATTTGATTACGCCGTAACATCTTTTAAGCCTGCAACATGGAAAGTACGCATCAACAGTTTACGGCGTAAACCCATAAAAGGTTACGCCGTAAAGTATTCAAAACTTATAAATAGAGGCCTCATTCAGACACTTCGACATCAACCATTCCACCACAGCTCTAAGAAGCGACCAAGGCTTCTATACCTCGAAGAATTCCACCAGAAGTCCAAGGGAGATCACACTTATCTTACTTTTGTATTTAATCGTTCATAAACCACATCTGTAAGAATTATGAGTTTTCAATCCAAGATTACCTTTATTAATTCTTGTTGTGTTGTTGCTTTAAGCGGCTAAGCACTTCAAGTGCTGGCCTAGTCATGAATCTACTATCGTTATAATGTTTGTTTCTTGTTAGATTATGGTTTCGTTGGATATCCTTTGACTATCGTGTAACCCTGGGTTTTGGTAGTATTGCGGGTGGTTTAGATCATGTTAATCCTGTTATTAGATTACCAATTGAACATGGGATTAGCAGGGTACTAGGGTAGGTTTGGCACCCTATCCCTAGTGTAGGAACTAACCAAGTTACCGCCTCTATCACTTAATATACTTAAAAAGCACAGGAACTCTTTCAGAGAGGGTTAATAATCTATATAGGTTATTAGACTAGTTCTTGGGATAGTTGGGATTAATCACTATGACTTGGTTGCCCTACCTTCGTGACTTTCAGGGGATTCAGGTTCACATGGAATTATAGGACATATTAAAATTTATATATTCAGGTCAGGTCGACTTTTGAAAAACTACTATAAAACAAGAATTAGACATTGCCACTTTGAGATTCAAGATAATTAAACTCGGGATATTTAATTAGTTAAATAGGTTCATCTTCTTAGCATTTTTCCACTATACCACTTTCATTGATTGATAAAAGCCATTTTAGTTCCTCTCATTTATTCTCTTACAAATTAATCTTCTAAAACAACTTTAAAAACCTGACAACCATTTAAACTCATATTTAAACCGCCCTTTAGCTCTTGGGACGACCTCGGATTTACCGAAACTACACTACTTACGATCGGGTTCTCTGTCTGTTAGTGCGTTTGTAAGGTGAAACGAGTTTTATAAATTTAAAACTTGGTAAATAATTATTTTAAAGAAAATACACATCACCAAACATCATTCTGAACATTGTCACCCTCCATAATTTCCTCTTGAACATATGAACGTCGTGTATTTCTACCATCATTACCAGAATTTCTACGTTGAATGTTTACTCTATCAGCTTGTACAATTGCTTGGTTTCTGGTGTTGGATGAAGTACGAAGACGATTGTTTGTTAGATTAGAGAAACGTTGAGTGATTGGTCGAGCGAGTAACATCATTGCAAAAGTAAGTGGATCTTCATACTTACTTTGAAATTCATCCCCTTGATAATCATCGTCATAATCAACCACTGAAGGAGGATGTGTGACATAGTAAGCTAATGGATGTCTAGAAGAAGGACATGTATGTGCCATCAGTGCAAGAGGATCATAAGGGGTTTGATGGTTTATGCCTTGATTCAAGCCCATAAGTCATGATTTGATTATATTGTCGTCTAGACATGATGTTGATTGGTGATTCTAGGTCTATGTAAGTGTGTCTCTTGAAGATGTGACCGACCATGCAGGAGATTTTGATGTTGTTCGGGCTCCCGGCTCTTACTTTTGCCTTTACCCACGGGGGTCGAGGATTATTTAACAACCATTCATGATGTGACAGTTCCTTCATAGTTAGGAATGAGTTAAAGTTTTCATCATCTACATCCTCTTCCTCATCTTCAAATATTTCTTCAATTTCTTGTTCAGTTTCAAATTCACTTTCTTCCTCTTCGAACACCTCTTCTACTTCCATGATGGTTTCCATTTCATCTTCATCATTGCCTTTCTCAATTACCTCTTCATTTCCTTTCACCATACCACCGAGGTTGAGATTGCATGCGTTGGTCGATGAGTCGTCTTCTTCTTTCGTATTACTGTCTATGCTTAGCATAACGATTAAATTGACAAAATGAATGCGTTTTGGAGATAACGGATTTTTGTTTAGTTCTTCTATGGATGCGGGAGAGAGATATTTTGGGGAGAGCAATTTTGATGGGCGTTTGATTCCTTTCTTTCTGAGTTCCTCCTTCTCGTCATGGCTGATTGCTGTAATGCTTTTAGGGGCTATGGAATTTCCTGTATTTTTAGGAGGAGATGTGTCATTGAGTATTTCGGAGACAGTTTTCCAAAGAAGATTAATTTTTCCAATCATGTAGTCCTGCTGTTGTTCGAGTTGGGTTCTTAAGTGAGACAGCCTCTCCTCTTTGTTAGAGTCAAAATCAAGTAACGACTTCTCAAGCTTTATCTGATTACTAGAGGAGCGAACGAAGATTGATACGTTCTATGGATTTGTGAATGTTTGAGTTTGCTCCTAGTTAAAATTTAGTTTGTCCTTCCAAGTGTTGGCGCATCATTGAAACTCCTTGGTCCTTGGTTCGAGATGAACCTCTTTCCTCTTATTTCATTCGCATGCAAAGATGCGTAGTCAACACAAGCCTGCTTAGGGCCTTCCTTGCAATTATGAGTGTCGTGAGGACCATTGCAGATTTCACATGAGGCAGTGATTTTATTCACTTGAGTAAGCTGCGTTGAAGCAAGATAAGCATCCATCAAGCGTTGGACTTGATTTTCGAGCTCGATTAGACGGCGGTCAGATGTACTTGGGCCATCTTGAGGTAAAGTGATTGCCTTGACCGGCTTAGCGAAATCCCTTAGGTCGTTCCAACTTTCGTTGTCATAGAGGGCGAGGTCCTCTAATATTGCCTAGGATTCTTCGGGGTTGAGGTCACGAAGCTTACCACCGGCCGATTGGTTAATGATTCGTCTTGTGACAGGATTGACATGGCTATAAAAAATTTGGACTTGAAGCCAAAGCTCTATGCCATAATGAGGGAGTTTTTGGAGTAAGTCCTTCAAACGAGTCCATGCTTCAGATAGAGATTCTCCATGACGTTGTTGGAACATCAGGATATCATTGCGGAGTTTTGCGGTCCTTCTTAGTGGAAAGAATTGAGCAAGGAATCAGGTAGTAAGATCCTCCCATATGGAGATGGATCTTGCTGGAAGGCGTTCAAGCTAATTGCTAGCTTGGTCGCGCATGGAAAATTAAAATAAACGTAGGCGTGTTCTTTCCCAATTTTCACTGTTAAGGTCAAGTGAGTCCACAAGTTTAAGGAAATCCTTGAGGTGTTGGTTTGGATCCTCGGACCGAAGTCGGTGGAATGAGCATCCATTTTGCACCAATCGGATGGTGTCGGATCGAAGAGGTACCATGTTGTTCCCTACGGGGAGCTTAATGGTATTCCTATAGCCCTCGTGGCTTGGTTTGGAGTAATCTCCTAGAGTACGGATAGGATTCTCGTCTCCCATGGTGGTTGACGAGAATGGGTTACGAAACAGATAACACGAAGAAAGGATAGAGTACAAGAAAGCTAATATGTGGGAATCAAATCTTACTTGAAAGGATTCAAGCAAGTAGAACTAAGCTAAACTATAATAAGAACCTAACTATTCTACAGGCGGCGGCGCTAAAAACTTGGTGTGCGGTCATCGTAGGACTTCTACACGAGAAGTTTTACAACTCTCTAGGCAGTGCACCTAATCGTTATAGTGTAGTATAGGCAAGACTCGGGGTTGTTTATCATTCACTTGAGGAATAGGTTGGGAAGGCTTGATCACGGTCTAATAAAATTCTAAGGGTTGAGAGAAGATTATTTTTGTATTTTTATATTTTATTGAAAGCAAGTAAATCATATAATTAGAGAGGTGGTTGATTTTAGTTATTAAACTAAATAATAATCTAAACTATTGAATCCTAATCGTTGTAGTGTAGTACAGGTAAGTCTAGGGGATTAATCGTTTCTATGGGAATAGTGAGGTAGGTTCAAAAACTTGATGAGAGGTTTGGTTTTAACACCCAATCATAATTACGATTTTGGGGAATAGTGAGGTAGGTTCGAAGTGTATGTCATTGTTCATAGTTTGTTTTAATTAGGATCCATTTATATTCCCCGGAGTCTAGGTTCCGCATCATGTCTAGTTATAATTAGGATTCATTTTAACCTATATTTGATGAGGTGTCATTTTATACACATTTTCGGGGTCATTTAACCCCCTAAATAATGTGTTTATGCCCAAAATAGGTACTTAATCGTTCCTTTTCAAGTATTTTTCATTTGGAAGGCATTTGGAGGAAATACACGTGATTTGGGCTCGGTTGGAGAAGAAACAGACAAGACTATGAACCTACACTAACATTTCTCAAGATTATGTTCTCAGAGGCTAGAGATGGAGTCACAAGATACACGTGACGCCGTCACAATTCAACCCATGACGGCGTCAAAGATTTGGGGACGGCGTCAGAACATGGACGACCTAAAGGAACTCTAGAAGATTCATTGTCACGAGATTAAGAATACCATTCAACGCGCGCGTGAAGTACCTGATATTCTTTTGATCATGACTCTTTCATACGAACTTGGATTTTGACGATTCAACAACTCACGCATTTAGAACAAGAAAATCTACAACTAAGCAAGAAATGTCGTAGTGATGGCGTCACATATTATTGGTGACGCCGTCATGAAGGTCGGTTAGGGTTTTGCCTATAAATACAATCTCATAACTTTGTTTTTATCAAGCCCCAAACCCTAGGGCCGACTAAAGGGTTTGGGTAGGTGTTTTTCCAGCAAATTAGAGGGTCTAAATTCAATCCATAAACATCTTGTAACGGTTTAATTATCACTTCTATCTTAATTCATGTAATTAATTCCTTTTGTTGATTATGATTTATATTTTCTATTAAGTATGCTTGGTTAATTCATCTAGTGTTTGCTTAGATGTTATAATCCCTGAGATTGATTGTGTATTTGTGTTAGTTGATGATTATTGATGTTTATTATGCATGTTTGATCAAAGATCCATACGCTTTCATACTATAATCAATTGATTGATTTGTAATAAACTAGTTTGCATGATCATGCAACCTTAACGTATGATCGGTTTATTCATGGTCATTTAGCAACCTAAAGGCCTCTAAGAGACATGACTTAGCAACCTAAGCATGGACAAATTAATTAGCGATTTGTATTTGAGTGTGTGTTAAATAGTCAAAAGAGCAACCTCTAGGCTAATTAGTGATACTTGGCAACCTAAGGTTACATAGGTCAAATTATGCATGATAGTGGAAATCTTGATGCTCTATGCTTGTGTTCGTGTCTGATTGAGCAACCTCATAGACATTGGCCGTATTAGTCATAAACCCTCGTCAATAATTTATCTAACTAGTTAAGCACAATACCTATTCATGATTAGGGAAAATTTCATCTAAGTAAATACGCTTCTCTATATCATTATTCCTAGCATAGTTTAGTTATAATTTGGATTAGTTATTAGCTTAATCAAAACCTCCCTTTAAAACCCGAGATTTACTTGCTTTCAATTAAACCAATAAAAGACCAAAAAGAATCATCCCTCAACCTTTAGATTTAGGCGACATACACTTCAAACCTACCTCACTATTCCCCTAGAGAACGATCAATCCCCTGAACTTACCTATACTACACTACAACGGTTAGGTTCACTGCCTAGGAGGATTGTAAAACTTTTGTGGTTTTGTAAAATTCCACATCAAGTTTTTGGTGCCGATGTCCGGGAATAGTCTAGGTTTTGGAGTCTATTTAGCTTAGGTCTACTCACTAGATTCCTATAAAGTGAGATTTTTTTTTAATTTTATAGCTTTCTCGTAGTCTATCTTTTCTTTGTTCCCTTTGTTTTGTAAATCACCCTTTCGTTCACAACCATGACGTATGAAAGACCACCAACCAACCCCTTTCAAAACCCACCAAACATTATTTATGAACATGATGTAGCAAGTTTGAGGGCTCAAGCAAAACAATTGTTTAGGAATGAGAATATTTAGGTAGAGATACACCCATGTATAGCATGGGATAAGGTAGATAATCTAAGCCTACAAAGTACCCCCACAAGTCCTCCCATCATTTGAGGAATACACACTGCCCGTGACTTACCCAGAAGAAGTAGATAAGACTATAGGAATCCCGATAGAGGTAGAACCTTTGGAGCACACAAAACGAGAGGATTTAGGCTTGAATACTTGTAGTCATGACCTATCTCCTATTTCTAGGGAGTTTCCTAGTGTTGATGAACCAAAGCCTTAACCTTTACCCAATCTTCCATTCTTAGATGTAAATCTAGGAGACAAAAGAGGAACCGACCCACCCATTAACCCATATAGTCCGGGTAGTTTTAGGATAAAGTTAGTAGAACCCTTGACCATTCACACACCACCTTCACCCCACGTGGCGCACATCTATCAAAATGGTGTGTATCACTACTATCACCCTTACTTAACCTCAAGTGTAGGGAAGACCAATCTTTTACGCGTCAAATAAGCGTAGAGTCAGGCTCGCGACTCAAAAAAAACAAGCACTTTTTGGGAGGCAACCCAATATTTTAAATTAATGCAATTAGGAATGTCGTGTGTCTCGTGTGTCTTGTATGTTTGTTTTGAGTCATATGATTGCGTGAACTATTTTTCATGGTTTTTGCAGTAATTCATACAGGAAATAACTCATAAGATTGCATACAAGAATATTTTCGTCAAAAACAAAAACTAAATTTTCTCAAAGCGTGGAGACGGCGTCACGATTTGCATGTGACGCCGTCAGCTCGTCTATTGTGACGACGTTAGGATTTTCCTGACGGTGTCATGAGCCCAGCTACAGAAAATTCAAAATTTTTAAGTATTTTTGAAAATATAACTTGTGCAATATTTAAAATTTGTAATTCTTTTATAAACCTGCAGAAAACCACGATTACGTTAACACATTCATCCTATCTTTATTGCTTTCATAGAGTCTAAACTTAGTTAATGAGGTTGTATTTATCATTCACCCGTGGATTTTACGCTTGGTGTAGTTGTCTTTGTCTTTGATTACATGTTATATTTGATGAGAAGAAGCTTGGAAGTTCTTAGGAAGTTTCATTGGATGATTCTTGGAGGACGATTTAACCAGTTATCGCATGTTTCTTCTCCATTATTGAGCAAACCAGGGGAGTACTAGTTTCTTTTCCTTGTTTTCTTTTCCCTTTATTCGTTTTAACGGGTACTTCTATAGAACATTGGGGACAATGTTCAACTTAAGTGTAGGGGGGAAATAAGCCTTAGAAACTATTCTTTCATTTGCATTTGCGTATGTCCATAAAATATGGGTAATATACACAAACATAGCTAAAAGGTGATTTCTTTACCCAAATTAAAATTTCTTTTTTACGACACAATACCGACGAAAACAAAGTATTAATAGCGTCTCATGGATAGTAAATTTATACGCCTAGCACAAAACCTCAAAATTCCACCCCAAAATGTAAAGTTCGCCCTCTAGATCTTTAGGCATTACGCGAGAGAGGGTACCCATCGTAGTAACCCAAGATGAGTTTTATTTTTCCCGGATTTTCGAGTTTAAGGATGATCTGCAGCGGCATTCCATTATTCGTTACGGCCATGTATGCATTGCCTTGTCACCTTTTCTGGAATGTCTGGTGTTAGTAAAATCATATGAGTGTACCGGTAGCATATTAGATTCTAGAACTTGTTATTGTGATGCATTTCGAGACCACATAGTAAGTATTAGGATTTCTTGATAGAGGGCAATTCCCTATGTTTTAGAACTGTATGTTATGTGGTCACACCGATCATAAAACTATCCCCACACCTTATGCTACATGGGCACTCGCCTTAGTGCAAAGGAAAATTTATACCACAAGTAACGACCCTTCCAGAAAGCCTATCCTTTGTTCCATGGTTCTCATATTTTCTGGTGGATACTGATTATTAATGAAGAGCATTGTCCACCCTTAAATCAATCCATAACACCCAAAAAGCCTTAGCCTACCCTTTGTATGTTACACTCAGCCTTAGTAACATATTGATGTTATAACCCAAGTTACAATTACTAAGTAAAACAATGCTAAGTCCACATTATCCGAGTAAATACAGTTTGGAACGATTAGGATATCATAGTTAGTATTTATTTCGAGACGAATGGGGAATAAATGTTAAGTCAATACCCCTATATGTGTTGTACAAATAAACATCCAGTGCCATGTTATTTTGATCCACCTCAAATGATAGCATGTAAAAGCTCAAATGTAGGGTACGTATTATAAACCTCATGTGATGTATTATGTTATTCAAAAAAAGAGAAAAGAAAAAGAAAGAGATTAATGTAAAGTTGTGTAGAGTTTGTAGATCTTCGTCCGAGTCTTGGCTTAGCAACCAAACCAAAGTTTATTCGTGTAAATAATTAGCTAACCCTTCTACTCCAAATTCACCCTAAGCCATCCAAATGTATCTCATCTGTTTCCGTTTCCATTATATGTTATCTTACACCTACACCACATAACCCTTTAAAAGACCTCTTAGATAGTAATGAATAATGCTTGCACTTAGCGGTGGAGGTTTGATCCTTTACCAAGCCTATGGTAATTTATATGCTATAATAGGTAATGAGTGTTGATTTTCCGTTTCCCCCTTTATGTTATAATTTATTATACACCCGAGTGAAAGAGAGAATCCCAAACACTTATGTGAGGTGCTAGTGTATACTTTCCGTGCTTTTAATTACGAGATCTAGAAGGTTGTGTTGTAAAATGCTTTTAAAGAGTAGGTAAAATGACCCATCATATTGTTATTGTCTAGATAGAAAAGCCCATTTGCTTGAGGATAACCCAGGTGTATGGGTATTTGATGAGGTGTCATTTTATACACTTTTTTGGGGTCGTTTAACCCCCTAAATCATGTGTTTATGCCCAAAATAGGAACTTAATCGTTCCTTTTTAGGTATTTTGCATTTGGAAGAAATACACGTAACTTAGTCTCATTTAGAGAAGAAACGTACAAGACTACGAACCTACACCAACATTTCTCAAGATTATGTTCTTAGAGGCTGGAGACGGCGTTACAAGATACATGTGACGCAGTCACAATTCAACCCATGACGGCGTCAAAGATTTGGCGATGGCGTCAGAACATGGACGACCTAAAGGAACTCTAGAAGATTCGGTGTCACGAGATTAAGAATACCATTCAACGCGCGTGTGAAGTACCTGATATTGTTTTGATCATAACTCTTTCATACAAACTCAGATTTTGACAATTCAATAGCTCCCGCGTTCAGAATGAGAAAATCTACAACTACGTGTGAAAAGTTATAGTAACGGTGTCACATGTTATTGGTGACACCGTCATGAAGGTCGGTTAGGGTTTTGATTTATATTCTCACTATGAACAATGACATACACTTCGAACCTAGGATTCATAATTAAAATGAATCCTAATCATAATCATGATTTTGAGGAATAGTGAGGCAACCCAATTTTCCTTTCCTGCGTATTAGGAGTGTCATGTGTGTTTTAATTCTTTATAGTTTGTTTTATTATGTTTGAACTATCTTGTAATCATGCTTTGTTTGTCTTTAACTTTGTCTTAATTTCAATCAAAGGTATTTTGCAAACAATAAGTGTAGGGGAATTTATCCGGCTTTTGAACCAAATTCAAACATGTTAAATGAATTGTTTAGATTAATTCGCGTCAGTTTCGAGTCATATGATTGAATTGTTAAATCTCAGGTTTTATGCAGCAATTTATACAGGAATTAACTTATGGAATCAAGTGCAAGAAATTTTTCATCAAAAACAAAAATTTCATTTTCACAAACTATGGAGACGGCGTCACGATTAACACGTGACGCCGTCACCACGACACCTATGATGGGGTCACTACAACCCTAACGGCGTCAAACGCCTAGGTCCAAAAAACTTAAAGTTTTTAATTATTTTTGAAAATAAAACTTGCCCAACATTTAATATATATGTTCTTCTGTTTTAAACCTGCAAAACCTAATGAGTTTAACAATTCTTTCATCCTATCTATCAAGTCGAACCCTAAACACATATTGTATATTGGTAAATCGCACATTTTATGCTTGGTATAGTTGTCTTTGTCTTTGATTACAGGTTATATTTGATGAGAAGAAGCTTGGAAGTTCTTAGGAAGTTTCATTAGATGATTCTAGGAGGACTATTTAACCAGTTATCGCATGTTTCTTCTCCATTATTGAGTAAACCAGAGGAGTACTAGTTTCGTTTCCTTGTTTTCTTTTCTCTTTATTCGTTTTAATGGGTACTTCTAGAGAACATTAGGGACAATGTTCAACTCAAGTGTAGGGGGGAAATAAGCCTTAGAAACTATTCTTTCATTTGCCATTTGCTTTGTCCTTAAAAAGATAGGTAATATATCGAAACATAGCATAAAAGGGTTATTTTTAACAAAATATAAATTTTTTTACGACACATACCAACGAAAACCGAGTATTACTAGCGTCTCATGGATAGGAATTTATATAACTAGCACAAAAACCCTCAAAATTCCACCCCCATAATGTGAGGTTCGCCCTTAGATATTATACCTTTAGCTTTTTCGAGTTAAGGAGTGAGCAATCATGTGTGTTTATTCCGTCATTACGGATGTGTATGCGTGGTTTTCTCGCCTTTTCTGGAACATTGGTATCAGTTATTTTAGGATTATGAGAGTGTACTGGTAGCATATTAAATTCTAGAACTTGTTTTTGTGATGCATCTTGAGACCGCATAGTAAGTATTAGGATTTGCTTGATAAGAGGCATTAGGATTAACCCATGTTTTAAACCTGTAATTGTTATGATGGTCACACCAATCATATAACTATCCCACACCCTTGCCATGCACTCACCTTTAGTGCAGGATACCCTAGTACAACCCTCCGAGCCTATCCTTTTTCATGGTTCTCGTAATTTTCTGGTTAATCCGGACTATTAATGAAGAGCATTGTCACCCTTAAACCAATCGTTACACCCAAAAAGCCTTAGCCTACCTTATATGTACTCGCCTTTAGTACATTATTGTGATAACCCAAGTTAATTATTTGAGTACACGGTTGCTAAGTCCTTATCCTTGTAAATACAGTTTTGGGACGATTGGGATTCATGGTAGTATTTATTTTGCGAAAGAATGGGGAAGAAAAGTTAAGTCAATACCCCCATATGTTTGTCAAATGATCTCTATGTTATTTTGATCCACCTCAAATCGGGTCATTAGTTAGATTGTAAATATCGAGCATGTAAAAGCTCAAGTGTAGGGGTACGTATTATAAACCCTATGTGATGTATTATGTTATTCAAAAAAAATGAGAAAAGAAAAAGAAAGAGATTGATGTAGAGTTGTGTAGAGTTTGTAGATCTTCGTCCGAGTCTTGGCTTAGCAACCAAACCAAAGTGTATTCGTGTAAGTAATTAGCTAACCCTTCCACCCCAAATTCACCCAAAGTCACCACCCAAATGTATCCCATCCATTTCCGTTTCCATTATATGTTATCTTACACCTACACCCCACAACCCTTTATAAAGACCTCTTAGATAGTAATGAATAATACTTGCACCTAGCGGTGGAGGTTTGATCCTTTACCAAGCCTATGGTAATTTATATGCTATGACAGGTAATGAGTGTGATTTTCTGTTTCCCCCATATGTTATAATTCATTATACACCCGAGTGAAAGAGAGAATCCCAAACACTTATGTGAGGTGCTAGTATATACTTTCTGTGCTTTTAATTACGAGGTCTAGAAGGTTGTGTTGTAGAATATGTTTAAAGAGTAGGTAAAATGACCCCTCATATTGTTATTGTCTAGGTAGAAAAGCCCATTTGCTTAAGGACAAGCAAATCCCAAGTGTAGGGGTATTTGATGAGGTGTCATTTTATACACTTTTTCGGGGTCGTTTAACCCCCTAAATCGTGCATTTATGCCCAAAATAGGTACTTAATCGTTCCTTTTTAGGTATTTCTCATTTGGAAGGCTTGTGGAAGGAATTACACGTGGACTTGGGGCTATTAGAAAAGAAACGGGACAAGGATACGGGACCTCACCCAACATTGATCCAAGAATTTCTCTATAGTGGCTGGAGACGGCGTCACAGATACAACGTGACGCCGTAACCACGAAGATCAAGACGGCATCACATGATTCACGGAAAAGTTAAGTCAATACCTCCATATGTTTGTCAAATGATCTCCATGTTATTTTGATCCACCTCAAAATGGGTCATTAGTTAGATTGTAAATATCAAGCATGTAAAAGATCAAGTGTAGGGGTACGTGTTATAAACCCTATGTGATGTATTATGTTATTATAAAATAAAAAAAAAGAGGGTACGAACCCTAGTTCGTTTAGCAGCTGTAGGAGATAATTATAAGGCCTAAAAACCTTATTGTACCTCTTCTAATTCATGTTTTAATCAAGTAAGGTTTACTTAATCATTCAATATGTCTATGTGTTGTTTGATTTTTTATTCTTGCTTTATCTTTAACATGCTTGGCTAAACCTCCTATTGTGTTTATTTATGATTGTATGAAACCTAGAATGTAGATCTTAATGGAGTTGCTTCTTGTGATGGATGTGCACGTTAGGTCTTAGAAAACCAGCTTTTGTTTGCATCGTTATTGATATGTCTAGGGAAACATGATTGTGTAGAAATGATACCATCGGGTAATAGTCTTCATACTACCTTTCCCCCTAATATGGTTGATCCACTCTTAATATATTTCACATGCACTTAGTGTATTCCTAGGGGCCGTTTAATAGTCTTCATACTACCTTGCATGTGCGTTGCTCTAGCGGCATACTAAGTAGACGACGAGTTCGTGTATTTCGTTCATGCTTTAGGAAATAGTTATACAAATCATCACAAGGGTGACAAGGCAACAACACTAGGAGAAGCAATCTATGGAGTAATACATGATTAAATAAGCACAATCTTTTATCTTATTGTTATCACCTGTAGCTTAGTTAATATTTAGTTTAAACAGCTAAAACCAAACCTCTCTCTAATTTTATGATTTACTTGCTTTCTATAAAATATAAAAATACAAAAATAATCTTCTCTCAACCCTTAGAATTATGTTAGACCGTGATCAAGCCTTCCCAACCTATTCCTCTAGTGAATGATAAATAATCCTGAGTCTTGCCTATACTACACTACAACGATTCGGTGCACTGCCTAGGGAGTTGTAAAACTTCTCATGTAGAAGTCCTACGACGACCACACATCAAGTTTTTGGCGCCGCTACCGAGGAATAGTCTAGGTTTCAAAGTCTATTTAGCTTAGGTCTACTTACTAGATTCCTATCAAGTGAGATTTTTTTTTATTTTGTAGCTTTCTCGTAGTCTATCTTTTCTTTGTTTCCTTTGTTTTGTAAATAACCCTTTCATTTACCACCATGACGTATAAAAGACCACCAACCAATCCCTTTCAAAACCCACCAAACATTATTTATGAACATGAAGTAGCAAGTTTGAGGGCTTAGGCAAAATGATTGTTTGGGAATGAGAATATTTTGGTAGAGATGCACCCGTGTATAGCATGGGATAAGGTGGATTATCTAAACCCACAAAGTACCCCACAAGTCCTCCTATCATTTGAGATATACACACCACCCGTGACTTACCCGGAAAAAGTAGATGAGACTATAAGAATCCCGATGGCGGTAGAACCTTTTGACCACATGAAACTAGAGGTTGTAGGCTTGAATCCTAATAACAACACGGCACACTACCTAGTGAAACGGTTACTAGCCCGAAACCTGGGACCCAAACCAGTTCTTCGCTCGTTCTTATTACCAATTATCGATCCTCAATGTCATCTCACACCTCCATCCTTGATTAACGTTGTCAAAGCACATTTCAATGATGCAATCGTCGAACCACAACAACCGGAGGAACCCGAACCAACCCTTGAAGATGAATTTAAGGATTTACATCTTAACTCTTCTTAGTTCTAGAGGATTTCCTAGTGTTGATGAACTAGAGCCTCAATTTTTACTTAATTTTTCACCCTTAGATGTAAATCTAGGAGATAAAAGAGGATCTGGCCCACCCATTAACCCATATAGTCTGGGTAGTTTTAGGATGAAGCTAGTAAAACCCTTGACTATTCATACACCACCTTCACCCCACGTGGCATAATACCGTCAAAATGGTATGTATCGCTACTATCACCCAAACTTAACCTCAAGTGTATGGGAGACCCACCTTTTACGCGTTAAGTAAGCGTAGAGTCAGTCTCATGACTCGAACAAAACAAGCACTTTTTGGGAGGCAACCCAATATTTTAAATTAATGCTTTTAGGAATGTCGTGTGTCTTGTGTGTTTGTTTTGAGTCATATGATTGTGTTAACTGTTTTTCATGGTTTATGCAGTAATTCATACAGGAAATAACTCATAAGATTGCGTACAAGAAATTTTTCATCAAAAACCAAAATTGAATATTCTCAGAGTGTGGAGACGGCGTCACGATTTGCACGTGACACCGTCAGCTCGTCCGTTATGATGACGTCAGGATTTTCTTGACGGTGTCATGAGCAAAACTACAGAAAATTCGAAATTTTTAAGTATTTTTGAAAATATAACTTGTGAAATATTTAAAATTTGTAATTATTTTATAAACTTGCAAAAAACCACGATTACGTTAACAAATTCATCCTATATTTATTGCTTTCATAGAGTCCAAACTTAGTTAATGAGGTTGTATTTATCATTCACCTATAGATTTTACGCTTGGTGTAGTTGTCTTTGTCTTTGATTACAGGTTATATTTGATGAGAAGAAGCTTGGAAGTTCTTAGGAAGTTTTATTGGATGATTCTTGGAGGACGATTTAACTAGTTATCGCATGTTTCTTCTCCATTATTGAGAAAACCAGGGGAGTACTAGTTTCTTTTCCTTGTTTCCTTTTTCCTTTATTCGTTTTTACGGGTACTTCTATAGAACATTGGGGACAATGTTCAACTTAAGTGTAGGGGGAATAAGCCTTAGAAACTATTCTTTCATTTGCCATTTGATTTGTTCTTAAAATGATGGGTAATATATCGAAACATAGCATAAAAGGTGATTTTTACCCAAATTTAAGGTGTGTTTGTTTCATTAAGATGTTTTAGGTCTGAATCTGACTACCACATCTTACTAGTAAGAGGTGGGTATAAAGTCTGAATCTGAATGAAAAAATGTTGTTTGTTTTTTGTAATTGTCTTAATGGTTTTAATTATTAGTTTTTTAAGTATATATTAAACCATGTATCTTTGACATATGAATATTTGGATCATTTTAATCTTGAAATTTTCAAACATACGGTTTCACCCTTGTCAACAAACGTGTTACGGTTAACACTTCAATTCCTCGGTGTCATGAAAACCACAGTTAAATTCCTAGGCCCAAAAGTAATTACATTAGCCCAAGTACACTATAACTTTTACCTCTTAAAACTTAAACCAACCCGACCCACCCTAAACCTATAGATATAACACTCCACTAGTCCACTTGCATCCCTAGTTTTCTTATCTTCCTATAATACACCTCCATAACCAATGTAGTCTATAACGTTGCTCCTTTTTCACCTAACCCTTAAATACCACAAAATCCTTTCATTACTATGTGTCAAAACCAAACTATAAACACCAGACTAAACTCTCCTACCTTGACATCTCGTATGTCTTTGAAAGTTGTTATGATTTTTAGCTTCAAAATATATAATAAGGTATCGGGTAAGTTTGTATATAGCAAAAACTGAAGATGGGTTTAAAGATCTTTCCTTGGTATATAGGGTTAAGAGGCACTCAGACGTTACCCCCACATGTTACCAAGTCAGATGGATATCCTCCTACTGTCTCTGACCGAAAGATAAAAAAATAAACAGCCTCTACCTCTGACCGCGTCTGACTGGTAAGTGGTCAGAGGCTAGTCAGAACTTTTTTGAAAAACAAACACACCCTTAAAAATTTTTACGACACATACCGATGAAAACCAAGTATTAATAGAGCCTCATGGATAGGAATCTATATGACTGGCACAATAACCCTCAAAATTCTACCCCAAAAATGTGAGGTTCACCCTTAGATCTTTAGGAATTCGGATACCCATCGTTGGTAACCCAAGATGATTTTATCTTTACCCGGTTTGAGTTAAGGTTTATCTGCAGGTGTACATGTCTATTCCGTCGTTACGGCCATGTATGCATTGCCTTGGTGCCTTTTCTAGAATGTCTGGTGTTAGTAAAGTTCATATGAGTGTACCGGTAGCATATTAGATTCTAGAACTTGTTATTGTGATGCATTCTGAGACCGCATAGTAAGTATTAGGATTTGCTTAATAAGAGGCATTAGGATTAACCCATGTTTTAAACCTATAATTGTTATGATGGTCACACCGATCATATAACAATCCCACACCCTTGCCATGCACTCATCATTAGTGCAGGATACCCCTAGTACGACCCTCTGAGCCTATCCTTTTTCATGGTTCTCGTAATTTTTTGGTGGATTCCGGATTATTAATGAAGAGCATTGTCACCCTTATACTAATCATTACAACTAAAAATCCTTAGCCTACCTTGTATGTACTCGCCTTTAGTACATTATTGTGTTTAACCCAAGTTAATTATAGAGTACATGGTTGCTAAGTCCTTATCCTTGTAAATACAGTTTTGGGACGATTAGGATTCATGGTAGTAATTATTTCGCAGAAGAATGGGGAAGAAAAGTTAAGTCAATACCCCCATATGTTTGTCAAATGATCTCCATGTTATTTTGATCCGTCTCAAATTGGGTGAATGGAAAGATTGTAAATATCGAGCATGTAAAAGCTCAAGTGTAGGGGTACATATTATAAACCCACTGTGATGTATTATGTTATTCAAAAATAAGAGAAAAGAAAAAGAAAGAGATTGATGTAGAGTTGTGTAGAGTTTGTAGATCTTCATCCGAGTCTTGGCTTAGCAACGAAACCAAAGTGTATTCGTGTAAATAATTAGCTAACCCTTCTACTCTAAAATCACCCAAATTCACCCAAATCCACCCAAATATATTCCATCCGTTTCTGTTTCCATTATATGTTATCTTACACCTACACCCCACAACCCTTTAAAGGACATCTTAGATAGTAATGAATAATGTTTGCACCTAGCAGTGGAGGTTTGATCCTTTACCAAGCCTATGGTAATTTATATGCTATGACAGGTAATGAGTGTTGATTTTCTGTTTCCCCCCTTTATGTTATAAGTTATTATATACCCGAGTAAAAGAGAGAATCCTAAACACTTATGTGAGGTGCTAGTGTATACTTTCCATGCTTTTAATTACGAGGTCTAAAAGGTTATGTTGTAAAATGCTTTTAAAGAGTAGGTAAAATGACCCCTCATATTGTTATTGTCTAGATAGAAAAGCCTATTTTCTTGAGGACAAGCAAATCCTAAGTATAGGGGTATTTGACAAGGTATCATTTTATACACTTTTTCAGGGTCGTTTAACCCCTTAAATCATGTCTTTATGCACAAAATAGGTACTTAATCGTTCTTTTAAGGTATTTTGCATTTGGAAGGCATTTAGAGGAAATACACGTGACTTGGGCTCATTTAGAGAAGAAACAGACAAGACTACGGACTTACATCAACATTTCTCAAGATTATATTTTCAGAGGCCGGAGACGGCGTCACAAGATACACGTGACGCCGTCACAATTCAACCCATGACGGAGTCAGAGATTTGGCGACAGCGTCAGAACATGGATGACCTAAAGGAACTCTAGAAGATTCGGTGTCACAAGATTAAGAATACCATTCAACGCGCGCGTGAAGTATCTGATCTTGTTTTGATCATAACTCCTTCATACGAACTCGGATTTCGATGATTCAATAGCTCACGAGTTTAGAATGAGAAAATCTACAACTACGTGAGAAATGTCATGGTGATGGCGTCACATGTTATTGGTGACGTCGTCATGAAGTTCGGTTAGGGTTTTGCCTATAAATACAATCTCATAACTTTGTTTTTATCAAGCCCCAAACCTTAAGTCCGATTCTAGGGTTTGGGTAGGTGTTTTTTCTAGCAACATAGGAGGTCTAATTCAATCCATAAACATCTTATAATGGTTTGATTATCCTTTATATCTTAATTCATGTCTTCAATTCCTTTTGTTGATTATGATTTCTATCCTCTATTAAGTATGCTTGGTTAATTCATCTAGTGTTTGCTTAGATGTTATAATCCCTAAGATTGATTGTGTATTTGTGTTAGTTGATGATTATTGATGTTTATGATGCATGTTTGATCAAAGATCCATTCGTTTACATACTATAGTCGATTGATTGATTTGTGATAAACTAGTTTGCATGATTAGGAAACCTTAACGTGTAATCGGTTTATTCTTGGTCATTTAGCAACCTAAAGGCCTTTAAGAGACATGACTTAGCAACCTAAGCATGGACAAGTTAATTAGCAATTTGTGTGTAAGTGTTTGTTAGTTAGTTAAAAGAGCAACCTCTAGGCTAATTAGTGATACTTGGCAACCTAAGGTCACTTAGGTTAAATTATGTATGATAAGGGAAATCTTAATGCTTTATGCTTGTGTTCATGTCTGATTGAGCAACCTCATAGACATTGGCCATAGGTGCAGAAGGGCGAGGGGATGTGAACACTTAACCGAGCCATATTAGTCATAAACCCCCACAAATAATTTATCTAACTAGTTAAGCAAAATACATATTTATGATTAGGGATAATTTCATCTAAGTAAACACGCTTCTATAACGATTAGGTACACTGCCTAGGGAGTTGTAAAACTTCTTGTAGAAGTCCCTTACGACAACCGTAACAGTTCTCCTCATGTCTTTTTGCCAATTCACTCATAAACTTGCTTAGGGTTTCTTCTCTAGATTGCCTTCGTTCTTGGTACGACGGGTCTGCGTTGTTCCTTTGATAGAATCTCGGAGTAGTTGCTCTATACCTCCCCCCCTCCCACCTGAAAATGTGCACCAAATTGAGTGTAGTAAGCTTCTTCAAGGATTTTCCCTTCTTCCTTGAGTGGACAATCTTTGGTGTAGTGGGGACCTTTACATTGTTCACATCCTACTTGAGCAGCATAAACTTTTTGATTCACTTTCTTGATTTCTCTTCCAAGATTGTTAAGTTATGCTTGTATTGCTGCTAATCTGTTAGAAGTTTTAGTACTTCTGGTCCTTGATGTTTCATTGTGCCATTTTTTAGAGTATTCAGCCATTTCTTGGATGCCACCTTAGGCATCAGCACATCTTTGATGTAATATGCTCCTCTTGAATCAAAAATTTTGTCTAGTTAGAACCTCTAAGCCATTATAGAACAAATACTACCTCCAGCACTTTTTTGTTAATAGTATATGGACACTTCCATCCAATAGTTTCTTTAAATCGCTGCTCAAAGCTTTGATAAGGTTTTCCAACCGGTTCTTACTGAAAGTTGATGATATCCTCCATTTTATTTGCAGTACGAGCAGGTGGTCAATATTTGCTTAGAAACTTTATCTTCAGATCTTCCCAAGTTGTAATCAAACCATATGGTTTGTTTCTTAGCTAACGACTTGCAGCTCTAGTTATGGAAATATGTTGACAGTAATGTGTTTATGACAACCTATACTGCTCCTGAAACTGATTATCAGAAGTCATCTTCTCCAACACTTTCAATAACGACGTTACTCCCAACAACCAGTTACCTCACGTGCAAAAGTGGACTCAAGCTCATTCGCTTGAAAACATTATTGGGGATAAAGATCGACCTGTCTCTACCAGGAAATAGCTAGAAACCGACGCAATGTGGTGTTTCTTCAATGAATTCTTAACTCATGTTGAACCAAAGAATTTCAAGCAAGCCTTAGAGCCACTCGTCTGGTTAGAGCTATGCAGGAAGAAATTTCATGAGTTTGAACCATCTAGATGTATGGAGATAACTTGTACCCTTTCCAGATAATATTCAGTATCAACCGCTCCAATGATTTTTTCAAAATTAAGTGGATGAATATGGGAGACGTCTTTGAAGAACAAAGCTCGTTGTGGCACAGGATATCGTCCAGGAAGCTGTTAATGATTTGAGGAGTCCATTTGCTCCTTTGCTCGAAGATAGAAGCTATCAGACTCTTCATTGCTCACGCAGCAATATGAACATGGCATCTTCCAGATGGACTGAAAACCGCCTTCCTCAACGCGAACTGAATGAAGTAGTCTATGTTTAGTTCAACCAGAAGGATTTGTAGCTCCAGAGATCCATGCAAGGTGTAACCGACTCAAGAAATCTCTCTAGGGCTTAAACAAGCTCCACGGGCGTGGTATGACAAGCAATCAGCGTTTCTAAATCAATCAGTATTTACAAAAGGCGTGGTCGAATCCAGACTCTGTTCACCCCAGAAAGGCAGGCAAACATATCTTACTGTACAGAATATATGTGAGTGATAATATTTATGCCTCTACCAACCCCACAGCATGTCACATTATTTGCATATGAGATGAACACCACTTTAAGGCTGTCGATGAATGGGACAAATGTCTTTCTTTTTAGGATTATAAGTTTCTCAAAGTCCTAGAGGCATCTTTATTAACCAATCCAAACTATGCTCAAGAAATCTTAAAAAGTTGGTTTTTGACACACGCTCACCATTGACACCCCAATGGTAGAGCATCCTACCTTGATGCAGATAAGGAGGAAGCTAAATGATCCTACACGATTTCGGTAATGGTGGCTCCCTTATGTATCTTAGTGCATCTAGACTTGACATAGTATTTGCTGTTTGTATGTGTGCACGTTATCAGGCTAAGCCTACTGAAATGCACCTTACTGCTATAAAGCGGATCTTTTGATACCTAAAAGGAACCATTCACATGGGTCTGTGTAATCCGAAGGACTCCAGCTTGATCTAAAACTTTTTGCAATGCTGATTATCAGGTTCATGACACAAGGAGAAGTACTTTCTGCTCAATCGCAATATCTAATGGACATCGGCTAGTTACAGGTCCATCCAAAAAGCAGAAAAGTACTGCCATCTCCACAACAGAAGCTGAATACATTGCCCTATCAGGATGCTGTGCTCAAATCCTCTGGATGCGTTCTCAACTCCGAGACTATGGATTTGTGTTCAACAAAATTCCGATGTATTGTGACAATCAAAGTGCTATTGCTCTATGCTGTAATAGTGTTCAACACTCGCGTTCCATCCCATTGATACCGTCACCACTATCATCAAGAGCAGGTTGAAAGGAAAGTTGTTGAGTTGTATTTCGTGGAAACCAAATACCAACTGGCTGACATATTTACGAAGGCATTACCGAGAGAGCGCTTTGCAACACTCCTCCCGCTGCTTGGAGTGAAACAGATGTCACCAGAGACTCTGAAGGAACTACAAGATGAGTCTGTCTCTGAGTAACCAAGTGTTTCACATTGTATATTTGTGTATTTGTTAAAAAAAATTAAAAAAATTAGTGTAGAATGGCTTGCAGTTATTTCAGACTGTAACCCGGTCTTAACCCAGAGATTTAGTGTACGTTTCAGTGCATTATTTCGTTCTAGACAAGAAGTTGTCTAAGCCCCGAACCATTTTTCTCATAAACAACTTGTTTTATCAAACATGTTCGGGTTAACCAAATCAAACATTGACACGGGTCATTGTTTGAGGGGGAGAATCAGTATTTCTCACAGTTGTTGCAGGTCAAAAGGACGTACTGTTGCTGATTCTATTGCTGAAAGATTGACACGACCAACCGCTTACAAGTTCAAGACAGATTGCAGTATCATTCCTGTCTGGGTATTCTAAAGGTCTTGTTTCAATTGCTCACTTGATATTTGTGCTATTTCACCTCACCTCATACTTTGAGGGGGAGATTGATACATTTTAAGTCCATTCTAGATCAAAACCATTCATAAGTTTCATACTTTTGATCGGGGGAACAATGTGACTTAAACATGTAAAACGGATAATTAATATTCGAGATTCTAAAATAGCTAATCCCTATCATGCATAGTGCTAAACATCTTTCGATTATCGACGCACAAGTGATAGGGGGAGCATAAGTGTTATATGATCAAAATGTTAAGGTAACTCAGAAAGTTTGTGTTATACACACCTATCTTGAATAAATGACAAAGAATCTTTTGTTATCATGTTACCGTGATCTTCTCAAACCAGCGGGTCAATCCAACAATGCCTTCGGTTCCCGAGAAATTTTGTGGCTTACACTTCAAAAAGTCTTGGAAAATGCACTCTCGAGCCACTAGCATGAAACCTCCATAATTCATGCCATGGTTTCCATTCCTGTGTCCATTTCCTTCATTTCTGTTTTCTTCGTTTCCTCCATTTCCATTTCCTCCGTTTCCTCCATTTCCATTTCCTCCGTTACCTCCATTTCCACCTTCTTGTTCATCCCCATTCTCATTCATGGGTTCAAGGTTCATCGCGGCTTCACGAGCCTCCATCTCTTCAGCTACTCGGCGGTTAACCAATTCTTCAACTTCCTCGTGAGTCATAGATGCTCCGGATTATGTGTTAGGCATCTTCCTACAACACAACAATATAACGCTTGGTAAGATTTCTAGGTGATGTGAAATTGCTAACAGGGTTAAATAAAATTTACGGTTAATTCACATAGAAAATACATGATCGAAATACATATTCATGGAAACCCTATAATGCATGATGCACATAGCATAAGTAAATCAAATTATGACATCATATCATAGATAAATATCAATTTCATATCCTCGAACATTATTGATTACATTACAACGTTTCAAAATACAGAAAATACGAGTTCTAACACTACGGTCATCACTAAATGCTACTACTCAATGTTGCAATACTAACGAACATCTCTAAGGACGGTAGCCCATGTGCTTCCTAGCACACGCCTCAAGTCTGCCGACCCTCACTTAGTCATAAAATCGAATTCGTCGCATCTGCCTCAACTCTCTCTGCATACGTGACATGCCGCGCTGGAGTCGGTCAACTCTCTGACTCTCAACACTCACGGTGCCTCTAAGCCTCTTGTTATCCCTCTCCAACTCAGCAACCCTCTCAGTCAAAGCAGTGACTGCCGACTCAACCCCAACAATCCTATGTCCCTGCTCTCTCTGAACTCCCTCAATAGCATGTATACGATGGACTGGGATAGCCTGAGTGTGATCATGGAACCTCTGAACCAAATCTCCTAATGTTTCATACGTAACCTCTACTGCTCCCTCCTGAGCAAGCTCAGGAATATCCTCTGGCATCGCAGGATGCGTAACCCTCTTAACTCTGACCTCAACCGGGCCTCTCACACCCGTCTCTGTCTCATCTCGATCAACAGCCTCAACTACAACTCTAGCATTAATCCCTCTATCCCTAAGAGCATCTGCGTAAGCAATACACTCGTCAATCTCTGCCTAAATCTCTAGATCAATATCCTGCTCTAAGTAAGGCTCATCACTAACCCTGACAATAGCATCATCCCTCAAACTAATGTCTCTAGGATCAACCTCTATATCTGTCAGATAACTAGAATCCTTAACTCTCTTAGGCGATGGTATCAAATGAGCATGGACAAGAGATAAAGCTCCAGATACAGGTGATAATGCAGGTACAGACGTCGTGGGGGACCTATGTCTCTTGTGAGATGGCCCCATAGAAGTACTCGGTAAATCAGGAGAAGAATGATCTGACAATAAGTGCCCCGATGAAGAATCAGATGAAGCATCTGAATGAAAATCTGATGATGCCTCAGATGATGAATCTAAAGAAGAACCTCGAGTTGAATCATCTGGAGAAAAATAATATGATGAAGAATGATCAACAGGATGTCCTACAGCAAGCTGTGGAACAAGAAATGGTCCAACCCTCTTCTTCACAATCATCATATGTATCGGCCCATTAGGATGGTAGCGGTACGGTCGACTATAAGGAATAGGTTGTCCAGGTGATAGAATCATAACCCAACGACGAGGTATGATAGGTGATCTCTGGGTAGAAGCGGTAATCTCAGTGAAAGGCGTACCATGGGTAGGTGATGGTGGTGTATCTGATGTATCACTGTCTGTGGTGTCATCATCCGATGATAAAAATGGTGAGATAGCTGGTAATGGTGGTATATGGTCTGATGATGGATCCTCAGATGGATCAGACTCTGAATCAGATGCAGGTGAGTAATCAGGAGAAGCTGGTGTATAGTCTGGGGATGGTGGTATAGTAGGTGCTATGATAGGTGTCTCTGTGGGTATCACTGGTGTGTCAGTCTGAGTAGCGGGTGGAGTAATCACTGGTGTGGTGTCAGGAATAGTAGTAGGGATAGTACCGAACAAGATCACTCGTCCAGCAGGTGTCCCCACGCTATCCTCTGATGAATCCGAAGAAATCGAGATAACTGAAATAGCCATAACCTGCACAAGCAAAGTTCATATAAATCATCTTTATATCAACCATGCATGATGCAAAAATATGAATGGGTGAATGGGTAACTGGATGAATGCAAAATGAATGAATGAATGAGTCATCGAGCACGTCATGATAGGATGAAATAAGAAATACTTAGAAATATTAGATATACTTAGTATTTAATACGTATATATTATTTACGTAGTACTTAGTTATGTATACGTACTATGTAAGGTCACGTAAGGCACATAATCACGTAGGATCACATACTGGTTATAGTCCAGACCTAGTTTATACTACCTGGTTCTCTATAACCTTGGCTCTTGATACCAATCTGTCACACCCCCAGACGGGGCCTGGACGGAATACGTGTCCGGAGGCGTGACTTTATTGAGCATCTCAAGTACAAAGCATAAAGAACGACCTCTATGGGTACGTTTTGAAAAATAAACACCGTTGCAAAGTTTTAAAATAATAATAATAAGTTTTACATCGATTAAATTTAAAAGATTCAAAGTTAAAATGTGGAAGCTTAAATAAGTTCAACAACGGTATTTAAAGACATAGATAAATCTCTGGTAAACCGGTACAGGCAAATAGACTTCACATAAATCAAGCAACAACATCCATGCTAAGCACCTGAGAAAAACATGCTTAAAACGTCAATATAAAGTTGAGTGAATTCATAGGTTTTAGTTCAAACGTTGTTATAGTGTACCACAAGATATCAAAACGTATGCGACAGTTATAACAGATACAACTTCACATAAAAAGTATTTACGTTGCACTAAGCTCATGACACTGAAGCTAATTACGTAAGATAGCATGTACATTGCTATAAGTATTTGTTTGCCCTTCCAGGTGTCCGACCAAAGACAACCTAATCAGTACGACATGACATATATCCGTTTATCGGGCGCCCCGTGGGTAGTGAGCGCTACTTACCCAGATAGGGATAATTAGTCCCAATAGATCTATTTATTCATTCGCGCTCCCTCGACCGGTCCTCCAGTCAAGAGATTGACAGTTCATGATAGTTCAGGCAGTAGTGGTCTAAAAGCTACTTAGGCAACACGTAAACAGGGAAAATCTCACGTAAAGTACTTGTGTCCAGTTTTAAAAACAAGCAATGTTTCTCACCCCAAGTTATAAAACATTTAGTCAAAACGAGTAAAAGAGTGGGGCTATGAACTCACCTTATACGGGTAGTGGATCAAAAGGAATCAATCAAGTGAAAATGAATCTCACGGTTCTAGCGACAACCTATCATATAGTCGTCGTTTAAGAATGATGTACAACGAATAACGCTTAACACAAGAACTGATCATTCGAGCACGAGTAGACACGGCGTATCCCTTTTTAAAACGTACTTTCGAAAGTTATAAGTTTTGACAAGTCTCGACACTTCAAAACATCTTAGAAAATATTTCGTCTTTTAGTGTATTTCATCTTTTAGTGTATTTTGTCTTTTAGTACATTTCGTCTTTTAGTGTATTTCGTCTTTTAGTGTATTTCGTCTTTTAGTGTATTTCGTCTTTTAGTGTATTTCGTCTTTTAGTGTATTTTTGTCTTTAGTTGTATTTCGTCATTGAGTAATTCCCGACACAATCAACGTTGACTCGAAACTAAAAATGTTTGACCTAAACTCGTCACTTACGTTTTCGTACATTTTATCATAAGTTTGATAATAAAAGTATATTTTCCGCGCTTTTATAAAGTTTAACGAAATTTCCGGCTTGTGACCCTTTCTAAAAAATAAGACTTTCCATTTTTACCAACCTCGACTTCGTGAAACTATCTATTTTACAAAGTACATTTTTATTGACTCGCAAGTATATCCTATATTTTCGACATCACCACAAAATATGCAACAAATCCGTTTGTAAAACCCTAAAACCTCGTCGACATTCAACTTACGCTACAACAAATCCAACATCTACTTAATCTTTTCACCTACGATATTTAACTAACATACGATAACTCTTTAAGTAAAAATGATATATGCCTAAAATAGCAATATATATCACATAACACGAATGAACTTTTAAATGCAAAATACAACTACTTGTATTTCTTCCATTTATAGAAAAAAATATTAAACTTTGAGACTTGTGGTTTTATAGAAAATTGATAATGAGTTTTCACAACGACCGCATTATACACTTGTTCGGGATGATCATACACTGCAAAAGTATAACTTACTTATGAAAATTAATGATGACTTACAAAGAAGCAACACGCAAGGTGGATTAGAAATCAAAAATAACCCAAACATTGTTTTTACAAGATACCCGGATGAAACAACAATCAACACGAACAATATATCTTTAAGTGAAATGATCAAAGATGGAAAGCCAATGATTTTTGTTTGGTGTTTGTGCATCCAGTTCAAGAAAGAAGAGAGAAAAAGAGTGAAATATGTTGTGTGTGTGTTGGTTTGAAATGAAGTGGAATGAAATGAGTGAAATGAGGTTATAAATATGCAAGCTCAAAATTTACAACACATATGCATGTGTGTGTTCTCAACCGATCGGCCAAAGAAGGGGAACAACCAAAGGGGACCAATTTGATCTCCCAATGGTATCCCTTGAGTACAAGTCCTTTCCTACTAACATGCATCGTTCTAGAATTGAATTTCA
The DNA here is from genome assembly GCA_026074375.1 of Tanacetum coccineum. Lineage (NCBI taxonomy): Eukaryota > Viridiplantae > Streptophyta > Magnoliopsida > Asterales > Asteraceae > Tanacetum > Tanacetum coccineum. The sequence goes on along the minus strand of BQNB010002245.1, from coordinate 24,316 downwards.
AAATTTTTTGGCACCCTATGCAAGTATATGTATGTGTATTCGGTTAGATCAAGGCACAAAGGGGGACCAAAATATTTTTCCCACTTTCTAGGATTACTAGTGCTCTTTGTGAATTAATTTCCAAGACTTTGCATGCACATGTATAAGTATAAATTAAATGCGCGAAGCACGGAAGTAACGAAACGATAACGGTAACACGAAAAAATATAAATTTTTAAATAATTGCTTAAAAACATAAAAACCGCGATATTTCCAAAATACTACAACGTTTGGTGTCCCGGTTCGCTCCCGGAGACGATTCTCAGATAATAACGAAACAATTTCCTCGTTAAACGGTAAAGCTAAACGAAACATTTAAAAATTTAAATTACTACACGGAAACGGCTAACTTATTGAACGGAAATTCTCGGGTTGTCACAAGAATGTTCTCCCGTATCGTATCGTAATTAGATAAGGGTCAATGGTACCTTTAGTAAAACCTTTGGACATCAATAAATTTAAGAGTTCATCATACTAGGCTCTTGGAGCTTGCTTCAATCTTTATAGTGCTTTCCTTAGATAGTAAACTTTTTTTGGATGATCAGGGTCAACAAACCCATCTGGTTGTGCAACATAAACCTCCTCCTTCAGTGGACCATTAAGAAATGTCGTTTTAACTTCCATCTAATAAACTGGAAAAGACTTGTGTGCAACATATGCGACGAAAATCTGAACAGCTTCCAAGCAAGCAACTGGAGCAAATGATTCCTCGAAATCAATACCCTCTTCCTAAGTGTATCTCTTAGCTACAAGTCGTGCCTTATTACGAATAACAGTTTGATCTTCATTCTTTTTGTTCTTCCATAACCAGTTTAGCTTGATTACAGTCTTGCCAATGGGTTTGTCAACGAGTTCCCATACTTGTAGTCTATCAAATTGATGAAGCTCTTCCAGCATTGCCTCTATCTATCCGGAATCAGCCATTGCCTCCTTAATGTTTTTCGGTTCAGTTGTGCTCATAGTGAGCGCGAACATATACATTTTAGGATCTGTTGCAAGTTGTCGTTTTGTTTGCACTGGCTTGGATGGATTTCCACAAAATATTTAGCAAATTGTTAGATACAAAAAATCTATCCAACTTGCTCATTTTGGTCGCAGACTTATGACACCAAGTGAAAGCACTACCTCCAAGATGAACTTCTTCAAGACCCGTGGAATTAATAAAAGAATTAAAAATATTCGCCCCAAGAACATTAAAATTAGTACCAAACCTGTCTGATTTGACGCGAACCTCATTGAAGTCCCCCATAATCACAACCTCTCCTTGCCACTGATTAATAACATGCGCCAAGTAGTCCCAAAGCATACGTTTATCACGCGGATCATGAGGAGCATAGACCGCAATAATCATGAGGTCAATACCGTTCAATAACCAAACACCCCTAATAATGATAAAAAAATCCGAAATAGTGAAGCTTTTTTTACAAAAAATGTTGGGATTCCAAACACACAAGATTCCACCTGAATTGCCTACCGAATTACTATGAAGATGCTCAAAAGTCGAATTACCCCAACACCGACGAACACTGAAAAGATCAATCTCCTCCATCTTTGTTTCTTGAATCGCTAGAAAATTCACCTTATTCTTCACACATAACTCCTTTGCCCAATCTTTTTTGGCCTTTTGAGCGAGGCCTTGTATATTAAGGGACAAAAAATTCATCGATCTACAATCGACGCTCCTTGAGATTCAATGATATCGGACAGATTGTTAATCACCCCATCCATGTTATAGCCCATTGTTTGGCCAACTTTCACCACTTCCTCCATAAGACACATAAATGAGCCCCCTGAACTCGGTGCCACTGATTTCTTAAAACGACCGAAACTTGCGGATTCATCTACATTTTCTTTGAGGTTGGAATTGTTAGAATCTCCATCGTCTTCGTTGAGCTTCTCCTCTTCAAAGTCATTAACAGACTTCTTATCCCCTGTATCATCATTGTCGTTATTAGGTGTAAAACCCGGTGGGAATTTGGGACTAGAATTTGTACCACTCTCCTTATGTTTTTGATCCTTTGTCTTTTTGTTAAGCAAAGGGTATAGCCCAAAAGGATCCACAGATGAGTCCTTTTTTGAACCACCTTCATTTTCAAAAACCGTATCTGGAACTTCGAACGAGTTGCTACAATCATTCTCAGATTCAAGGTTCTTCATTCCTTCTTCTAATGAATCGTCATCAGATAATTCCTCCTCATCCGAGTCCTCCACCAGGTCAGGGGTCCAACCAGGGACCTCCTTAGCACGAATCCAATACACTTTTCCACGGAAAATGATCTTGAAGTTTTCATAAATATTTGAGATTGACTTAGTGAACAAACATAATCGTTTCGAGTGGAAACAATTCCCATCAGAGTCATTAGTGTCGATTAAGTTCCCCCACCTGGTGACAATTCTTTTGAAAGTGTTCAAAGTCCATAGTTTCAATGGAACACCTTCAATTTCTACCCACACAATGCGACCATCAGGATTGATATCGAAAGAAGCTTGGCGAATTTCCGAGAACCAAGAGCTAACTCCCACATTATCGCGGAATGCCTCTTTCGATTTCACAGAGGAAAATTCTAAGAGAACCCACAATTCCCCTAAGTAACTTACATTCAAGTCCACGAAACCTTCGTTCATAAGAGCGTTCTTGAGATTGGTAAGGGACGCAAATTCTTTAATCCTACCCATTAAGGATGAAGATAAGTCTTTGGAGAGCGCACAATCTTCGTCAAGAACAATGGCAGGGGAGTCATGATCAACCGACTTATGATTTTTTACCGCATTAACATATGAATTAGAACTCCCAGAATCCCCACTATTAGGACGAGGCGAATTAGCAACCTTCTTATGATCTGCCCCTTGACCCTTGTTCAAAGTAGCTCTTTGAAATCTTGCCTTATTAGCGTGAAGCTTGAATTGACCCACCCAAATTGTGCATAAATTGTTCACCAAGCGATCAACATTAAACACGTTGATAAAACGAACAAAACCAAAACGTTTACCTTCTTTCGTCCTTTTCCGAGGGATAAACGAATCAACAACATGTCCGTATTGTTTACATGATTGAAATAGCTCTTTTGCAGAAAAATTTTCCGGAAAATTTGTAACATAAATGGAGATAGAAATACGATTAACGTCGTCCTCTTTGGATCTACGACTCCCCATTAGAATCTTTGGATTGAAGGGAGATCAAGATAAAAAAGAGATTGAAAAGAAAAACAGATCAGGGTTTCAATGACAGCGAGATTAAACGGAAACGGAAACGGAGTCTAATTGATTTAAAGAGGAGAATAACAAATCTAAATTACAAAAACCCAAGATGAGAAACCCGCCTAACACGCTCGATATGAGATTAATCAATCAATGATTAATCCCAATTTCAGGGGTTATAACAGGATTCAAACAAAAGAGAAGAAGGAATTTAGATTGTTAATTTGTAGAGTTTGAAAGTCATCTTTGTTAGAAGATGTTCATCAATTAGGGTTTTTGAATTGGGGGTTTGTTTGAAATTAATGTTTTTGAATGAATCTCAATCGATTGATTTCATTTGAGTCTGAGATGTTTATAGCAATGTTTTAAAACCCGGATTGACCTGGCCGGTGGTTGACCCGTGAACCGGCTCGAAGACTGGGCTGGATGTGATTAGGTTTTTGCTTGTTTGTAAATCGGATTGAACCGTCGGTTTTTCGTTGACCCGTTTTGATAAACCCAGCCGGGTTTTGACTTTTTTTAAAAGAAATATATAACAAAAACTTTTTTCCCATAGATATTTATAAGTTTAATTGATAAATTAAAGTGATGATGACTAGTATTACTTAAATTTTTTAAAATAAAGTCAAAATTAACTTAAAACATCAACTAATATTTTTTATAATAGTCTATTGCAACTTATAATAATAAGTTAATTGTTTTTGCAAAAAATATTTGCTATAATTTTATAGATATAAAACTTTATAATTAAAGCTAATGAGTAAAAACTCAGTATTTTTCGTCGATTTAATTTTATACAACACTACATATTAAATATATGAAAAAAAATATACATATGTATAAAACCTGTTTGGCTCGGCGGTTCAATCGGTCGAACCGGTGACCCAGTCACTAAACCGGGTCAACTAAAAAACCGGGTTTTAAAACATTGGTTTATAGTACCCCAAACACTGTCCTTGATTTTCATGAGAAAGTAGCGAGCCGAGTTATGCCTAGGCTAGGCATTTAGGTCACTGTTCATACGCGGGGAACAACATCCTTAAGAATTTAGGATGGCGACCATGCTTGCTCTTGCCATGAATCGCTGGTTAATTTAATGAATAATATAAGGTGTCTTGGACTTTCCCAAAGTTTATTAATATTGGTTACTTTTCTGTGCCGAAGGACACGGGCCTTTAGGTGTGTATCATCTGGTATGTCTTAACAACTGATGTCGTCCGGTCGTGACCGAACGGACATATACACAAACAATATTATATTTTAATACACGAATATTGTTACCCTTTTGGGCATTTTCAAAATTTTCTTTACCTTTTCTTATTAATTCTTCTCAAAATATTATTTCACTAAGTACTTTGTGTTCAATGAAGGGTAACACTACCAACACCCATTAAAAATGGTAAAAATGATCCTTGTGATCTAATGATCATTACACAAATCGTTTTACACCTTTTGAATTACACAAAGCGTTTTAAAAAATGTCCAAAAAGACTAAAAAAAACATCCTCGAGGTTAATACTGCCATTACAACAACAATAAGTGAGCTAAGTTTAGAAATGTTATGTGTAACAAAAAGTTTCATAAATAATCTTGAAAGTTACCTCACTTGTCGAAAATCATCTCTCTATGAAAAGTTACATAAAGTAATCCCTGTCGTTACATTAGTTTATGAAAACGGTCCCTAAGTTCAAAATTTTGATCATACTCTTGGTTTGTTTTCTTAAATTTTACATAAACACTTTTCATTAGGGTTCAAAATTTAATCATACTTTTATTTTTATTTTTTAAGTTTGATATAAATACTTAAAACTATGCATATTTATAGTTAATTAGTTTTAAGTATAACTAAATTAGCAAATCTTTTGCTTTCTTTTTTGAAAGTTACTTTTTAGGTATTTGTCAAACAATTAATATTATTAGTTTAATGTTTAAAGTTTATTTGTATATACTACTAACATTGTATAAGCTAAGGTGGTGTTTGTTTTTTCATAAATGTCTCTTAACAGCATATTAATCTGACTAGTTTTTACGTAGTCAGACATTTGGGTTATTAAGATTGTTTGTTTTTCTCATGTCATTTAGATGCACTAAAAGGCTAACACTGTTAAGAGCGTTTGTTTTTTTATGATCATTAAGAGACAGTAAGAGGCATAAACCTCTCACCGAACTAGATGTTGATGGGTGTCTTAACACCTCTTAATGTCTTTTTTTCTTACTTATTTAGTTTTTATTTATTTTTCATTTTTTTTATTTTGGTGTTTTTTTTTATTTCTTGATTTTTTTTTCTTGTTTCACATTTATCTTTTGTATTAAAAGTATTAAATGGAATCATTGCCTATGTTTTGTTAGATAAAGAATGTATAAGATGATATGTGTCAATTAATATTTTGTTCAAATTAAAGAGTACGGTTTCGGACACATACATCTCAATTCTAACGCGACTTATTTAGTTAATCGTCTTAAAAAGTTCAATTCAAACTTTGACAAGTTTATTTTTGTCGAATAAACATGAGATTGCATGTTTTATTTAAAATACTTTTAACTTTAAATTGATTATATTATAAAATTTCTTTTTTTATTTAATAAAGTTTATTTCTTGTGCGAATATAATCATTTTATATTTAAATTCTAAAAACTATAGTTTAACACATTTAGACATTTTTTATCAAAACAAACGGTTTTATTTCATTCAGATTCAGATTTGTCAACCACTTATTCATAATAAGATGGAAATCAGATTCAGACTTTTATAGCGAATATTCAGATTCAGATGTGCGAATAAAATTAAGATTCAGAGCTTCTTATTAAACGAACAACACCTACTACTTGGGATAAATCTATCCCCCGGAAGGTCAATGTGTTTATGTGGAGGCTTTCCTTGGACCGACTCCCTCATAGATTGAATCTCTCTTCGCGTGGTATGGATATTCCGGCCATCTCTTGTCCTTCTTGCAATGCCAATGTTGAATCTGCTAATCATGTTTTCTTCGAATGCGACATTGCTACCGATATGTGGAAGCTCGTTTTTAGATGGTGTGATATTCCTCTTTTTCAAGCTTCTTCTTGGGATTCTTTCAATGATTGGATCATCTCTTGGCATGCTTCTAAAGAGAAAAAACACAGGTTCTATGTTATTACTACTTCGGTTCTTTGGTGGCTTTGGAGATACCGAAATAGCGTCACGTTTAACTCTCAACCGTTGAGGAAAAGTGATCTATTCGATAATGTTCGTTTCTCTTCATTTTCGTGGCTTCACAATAGGGACCATATGAAGTTATCTTGGAATGACTGGCTTATGTATCCCCTTTCGATCGCGCGTAATGGCAATGGTTAGAGCTGCTTTTGGTTTTTTCCTAAAGTTGGCGTTCAAGTTCGCTGGGTTGGCGTACCTGTACGACAAGGTTTTTTCGTTTGGCATCTTTGTCGGTTTTGAGGATGGCTCTTCTTTTCATCCTTCTCTCGGGACTTGTTTGTGGTTTCATCAAAATCCATCCCGAAGTGAAAACCGGTGGCTCGGCCTTCGGGATGGGGGGTTTTTCTTTTGCCGAAGTGAAAACCGATCCGTCGGCCTTCGTGTCAAAAGTTTTTTCATCCCTTTTGATTCCCTCGCAGTTAAAGTCTCGGGATTTTACCATTTTTTGATGTTATGTAATTCTTTTTGTTGACTCTATTGTACTTTAAGTTTCTAACGTCTTGCTAGTCTCTTTTTATATATATTTCATCTTTGTCGTTCAAAAAAAAATAATAATAAAAAATTAAATTCATATGGTAAGTGCTTATTACTAATCTACAATATGATGATGGATATATGAACACTTTAAACATAACAATTTCACAAGAATGAAACAGATTTGAAACTTATATAGTTTTTACGATGGATATAAAATTTAAGTAATCAAATGAGAACACTCGTAAAACTTAATTAACGTTGAATGACATAAGTTTATGTTTTGTTTCAGCGAGATAATTAAAAATTAGAGAATATAAAACATTGTGTTATTGCATAATCAACCAAGAATTTGACACATCTCAATTGTACTGCTACATGAGTAACATGACCACCTTATTTTTACTCGACCAAATTGTACTTTGCGCGGCAACAACCCTACTTTTTAATTACCGAAATGAAATTTGTGCGACCATATTGACTGAACGACCCCGTTCTTTCGCAACCCAAATTATATATTTGTTGAGGTAAAAACATGCTTTACGCGTATGAGAGAGGAATGATCTCTTTAGACGTGCTCCGCTATCTCCACCAAGCCTGGAACAAAGAGTAACACACGTTAGCCTCGGCTTGGTGTTACCTCAAAACCAAACTCCGGTGCGGGAATAAGTATGTGAATTGAGCAGAATGGCAATGTAATAAATATGAGTAAATGCGGGTGAAGTAAGTTTGTTTGCATTCAATGAGTTTGAGTCTGAGATGATTTTTTTTTTTGGAACGGCGATTTTATTAGAAACAAAAACTAGCAAGGAGCTAGATTACAAAACAATAATATAGGGGTTTTTGAGCCATTCGTTCCATCCGAACGAGGCTTTAGATCTATACTTACACCAATAAAAAGAACTAGCAATGACATTATCAATAAGCATCGACTTCGAAGGTTTTCTCTCGTCAAATAGGAGCTTGTTTCGATAGATCCAAACGTACCACCAAATGGAATACCAAACTCCTTCGAACATCTTTTTGAGTTTGGAATCCATACGAATTGAAACAAGCCAAGACTTCCATTCTGCATATGAGTTCAAGTTTGCGTGATCCAAATTCCACCAGCTCAAAACCTTATTAGCAATGTCCCGAACCAATCCACACCTAAAGAACAAATGGTCCGTCGATTCAATAGCATTATCACAAATGGGACACGACATATCCTGAATGTCAATACCTCTACGAGAAATGTTGAACCGGGTAGGTAAAGCATCGGTCTTGATTTTCCAGGCAAGAACGTTGATTTTTATCGGGACACACTTTACCCATCTAGTTTCTTCTCCAATATTCGGAAGGCATATCTCATCGATACGTCTACGAGCAGAGGCCACCGAAAATATACCCGTACTCTCCAGATTCCAATTCCATCTGTCAGCCGAAGGCACGATAGTGACAGAACGAACCAATTCTACCAAGCTGTCGAATTGATTTTGCTCGATACCCCCTCTAGGAATTCGACGGAAGGAGCGGACCAAACTCGTGTCGCCTATCTTGGAACTAACAGTAACATCCTTTGAGGATTCAAGCGCGTATAATCTGGGAAAAATGTCTTTAAAAATGCCCCTAGTATGCCAATGATCCAACCAGAATTTGGTGGACTCCCCGTTTCCCATCTTATGAGTCAGATAATCAAAAACGTACATACCTTTTCTTTGGAGAGATCGAACTTCACTCAAAATCGAAAGCCAACATGATTTGCCAGTAGAAGTCCATTCCGAATGAATTTTACCACCCACACCATGAATAGCCACAATAACTTTAGTCCAAAGAGAGTCTTTTTGCGAGAGAAACTTCCAAACCCACTTAATCATCAAGCCTCTATTTAACGCAAATAAGCTAGACACACCTAGCCCGCCTCGTTTTTTGTCTGTCAAAACATTGTTCCATTTAACCCAAGAAGCCTTTTTACTACCCGGATCATGGCCATTAAAGAAATGACTTCTAATAGACTCCAAGATATGAAGCACCTTTGAAGGAACTTTGAAAATAGACATGTGAAAGACTGGAATAGATCCTAAAACCGATTTCAACAAAGTTAAACGACCACCAATAGATAAAGTTTTGGATTTCCATTTGGAAAGCCGAGACTTCACTTTTTCAACTATCTCTTGCCATGCTTGAACACGTGTCATAGAACCTCCCACTCTAGTCCCAAGATAGTAGAAAGGACACTTAAGAACGAGACATCCTAACTTTGCAGCCGCTTGGATGACCTGAGCACTTTCCACATTAATCCCCATTATCTTACTTTTGTTCAAGTTAATCTTAAGGCCCGAAGCATGAAAAAAGCATTTCAAAACGTGAATCAAAGTGGAGATATTACCGTCACTCCACTCCCCTAAGAAAATAGCATCATCCGCATAGAACATATGCGAAAGACATAAAGATTGATCTAACACAATACCTTTAAACATCCCCGCGTTTACGATCCTTTGAAAAGATAAATGAAGGCTCTCCATCACGAGGATAAAGAGGAAGGGGGATAAAGGATCGCCTTGTTTCAACCCTTTATAGAATTGGAACTCATTCGTAGGACATCCATTGACAAGAATAGAACCCTTAGAAGAAGTTAGGCAACTTTGAATCCAGTTACGCCATTTACACCTGAAACCGAACTCTTTAAGAACATCATCTAAAAAATCCCATCTAATCGAATCGAAGGCCTTTTCAAAATCGACCTTAAAAATTAGAGTTTTCTTCTTCTTTTTGGTACACCACTGGAGAATCTCATTAAGAATAAACGGACCGTCTAACATTTGTCTTTCGGCGATAAATGCAGATTGCACTTCATTAACAATGTCCCCCAAAACATTAACAAGCCTGTTAGACAAAATCTTGGCAATGATCTTGTAGATACTTCCAATGAGGCTAATAGGTCTAAAGTCCTTGACCAAGTTAGCGTCCGGGACTTTTGGGATCAAAGCTATAAATGATGAGTTACAACCAGGAGGAATTTCTCCATGAATGAAGAAATGATTTACAGCCATATAAACATCATGCTCAATAACAGGCCAAAAATGCCGATAAAAGCCAAAAATGCCGGTGTATTGTTTAATTAAATGTTTGATAATTAACAAGTTTATTAAATAAATGTTCGAAGTTTTAAATTCCGAAAAAAACCGAACCGGTATAAAAACCGATTCCGAACATTTATAACCAAAAAAAACCGAACCGGTAAAAAACCGATAACGAAAATTTATAACCGAAAAAAACCGATTCCGAACATTTATAACCCAAAAAAACCGATTTCGAAAAAACCGAAAAAACCAAAACCAGTTATTTTAAAACTGGTTTTCTAAAAACCGGAAACCGGTTTTAACCGATTTTTTTGCACCTCTAGTAATGGGAAAAGGAAAAAAAATGCCTTCAAGAACCAATGGTGTAATTGAAAATTGCCTCAGTAAATGTTACCATTTTGATTTCCGAGTCAAGGACCAATGGTGAAATAATAAAAATTTGAAATTACAAAAATGCCCATGGTTGAAAAGTCAAAGTAACGCTAGTAACGTATAACGGGGCTTGAGGGACCAAACGGGCACCAAAAATCAACTTTAAAAATTAACGACATCGATCCTCGTTATCTAAGGACGAAATTCGCAATTGGGCCTTACTTCAAGGACCAATAGTGTAATTTACCCTTAAATATAAGTGTAAATAACTAAATAAGGATTCCTAATGTGGCCATGGGTATGTGACACAGAAATTAGGATTGCTAGGATATATATAGTACATATAGATAGGGTTGTAAGCGAACTGAACGTTCAGTGAACATTTTGATTGACTGTTCGGTAAACAGTTCGTTTATGTTCGTTTATTTATTAAATGAACGAACATGAACAACATTTTATGTTCGTTTAGTTAAAGGAACGAACATGAACAAAATTCTTGTCCGTTCATTTATGTCCGTAAACGTCCGATTATTCGTTCGTTTATGATCATATATATGTTTATGTTCGTGTATCGTATCTTTTTATTATACACTTTTGAAATTGCTTTACTTAAACAAAACAACATTAATAAAACACAATATTGTGTATATTTTTGTAAATTTTATGTTTATTTACGTTTGATCGTGTATGTTCGTTCGTTTATTTCGTTTAGTGTCTTGATGAACGAACATAAACGAACACGAACAATCATATTTCTTAATAAACGAACATGAACAAGAATATTCGTTCGCTAAGTGATCATGTCAGTTTATTTGTCCGGCTAAAATTAAATGAACGAACATGAACAAGGCTCCGTTCGTGTTCGTTCGGTTCGTTTACCGCCCTACATATAGACTAATAATGGACATTGACAATGACAATGTTGTCAACAATTTCATAGCTCAAGCAATCCGGTAACATGCGCTACTTAATCTACACTACAAGGCCTTGCTTTTATGAAATGACTACGAGAATAAGGGGTGTTTGGCTAAGCTTTTCTGTTAAACGTTTATAAGAAGCAAATGTCTTGATCCTATAGTGAGCAAGTCTTGAACGAAATTACAATCGTGAACGAGATTACTACTAATCATTAACTGTTGACGTATATGTTTCCAGGATTCTTTGTTATGCTTCTTTAACACCACAATTATCTAACATATTTTTCCAACCTATAATTAACTCAAATATGCAATCAAACCTTAAATGATATCTCACAAACACATAAATTGAATAAATTAAATAAACCAAACAAAACAACATATAAACATTTAAAAAAAATAAAGGTAATAATATGTAAAGTAAATTTGATTTATATTAAATTTCGTGCGTACACAAGACTTAAAACTAGTATGCTTCGAATAACATCTGTAATGTTGGCTTTTGGCTTATAACACACAACTAGCTTCATAGCCCGCCCGATGGGCGGGCTAGCTACATTTTACTAAATATTAAATCTTACGCGTATGTTTTGTGTATGTCCATGCAAAGTATAAAACTAAGGATGCGGGTTCTCAACATGCTTATTATCAACACGCTTATTTGATAGTTGGCTATCATATCATTGACGGTAAAAGATAATATTTGAAGGTGCTTATGTCCTTTTAAAAAATGATTGTTGCAATTTATAGCGTAATAATCAATTAATCTGCTAAAATTTGACAAATGAAAGAAACACCATGTACTTAGCCATTTTTTGCAAATGACTTGCCATAACTTTTTCTTTGATTGGATTTAGTTGCTCAACTGGTTGTAAACATAAGTTGTTGATATATGCCCATCCCTGAATACTATTATACAACGATTGTCATATGTCATCTATTTATATGTCTTAAAATGTTACAATGACGTGACAATAAGACATAGTACCATAACTTTATACTGATATCTTTAATATGCCAAACCCTCGTGTGAAATCATAACCAGAATGTTTAATCTTAACTCATAAGTCTACGTCGTTCACAAAGCATCGTGATCAAGGCTCCAATTGACGGTAATAAATTCAAGATTGCTGATGCAAAGAGACAACATCCTCTAGCAAATGCAACCATATTCTTTCACTTTGTGACTGACAGAACTATATTGAAAAAAAACATAGCTAAATACCATAGTTGGATACATGGTATTACAAATGCATATGCCCACCTAGGCTTAGACACAACCAATATGTTTACATTTTTCTGGATCTAGATAACGGCAAGTGAAACCATATCAGGACAGTCCACAAAACTATGGAAACCTTAACATTAAAAAGGTTGAATGACTATAATAAGTAAACAAAGTGTCTTGCAACATCAATACAAATAGCTTAATTATATTGCTTAACATTTTTTTTTCCAAAAACAGAATCCAGTGAGCTGGTACTGTAAAGTTTATGGTGAAATTAGAAGTTGACATAACATAGATAGTTATTATTTAAAAAAAGATAAATCCTAATGTAAGAAGATAACCATATCAACAAACTTTATAACATTACTCACGTAGTGAACTTACCAGCCTAGCGGAATAGGTCCCCCGTCACCCCACAGAAAGAGGAACATGAAGTAAATGTTAATCAGAGCTACATATGTAAAATTCAAGCCTTCTGGGACGTCATTCGCCTAAGTATCAAGATTTTGATAGCTCATGAGCTCGGTAGAACCAAAATTTCTATATGCAATCACGTTCCAAATATTTTGACCAGACATTTCTCTTGGTTCAGATGTTCATTCGCTTGAGTCAGATACCACCGAAAACAACATTCCAAGTATCATCCTGATAACCGTAAACTTTTATTTTAGCACTTCCAAGAGAATTGGACGGATCCAATGCATACAAATCACCATCAACAATCACACTTAGTTTAGTTCCGGCCTGTTTAGCAGGCCACCCTTCACCCATGCCTGTAGGCATATCAAGCCACACATTTGCTTTAGGATCATAAACTTCACCACCAACATCGACAAAAAAGGCCAACAGTAGAAACTTTGAGGAACATTTAGTTTACCTTTATAAGATGACAATCCTGTTGAAATAGGCTTAAGCAAATCTGCTAAAAAGCAGTTGGTAACACTTGTGCTTTTGAAAACAGAATCTTGGGTACTTCCCACCACAACACAGTTTGCGGATCAAAAACCTTAGCAGATTGGAGTGGTGTTAACCCACCACGAACCCTGCTAACACCGCCTACAACAAAAAGTTTATAGTTTAACACGCTTGTTTTGCAATAAGCTCTATCGACATACATGGGATTCACTTCACTCAACTATTTAAAACCGGGTCATATTTCCAGACTGTCGACATGGCATAAGCTTTAGAGAACCCCCCCCCCCCCCCCCCTCCCCCCCCCCCCCCCCCCCCCCTAACATGTAGATGCAACCATCAACGGATCCAATAGCATAACCACAAAACGGGTTCTAATCTAAACCATCCCTCTGTCCAAGCCATCCTTTAGCCTCATGCTTTTGATGTTGCAGCAAAGCCTGCACAAAGATATAGATTAAGCAACCACATGCTATGGATGTATCTAAAAATTTACTTTACGGAATACTCCGTACTACAATTCCACCCCCACTATTTGTTATCGAATACCACCTAAATATCAAATTGTAAGAGCTATGACTTAGAGTATTTACCTTCAATACACCTTAGCTGCAAGGTTTCATCCTTTTTGATGTCCTGAACTATGATTGGAATCTCCTATACAGCCCCTTATAATCATTTTTAATAAGGAATCCCAAATAGCCCCTAAATGTAGTTAATTTATAGCATAATCCAAAATACCACCAATAAGCAATCCCAAACAGCCCTTATAAGCAGTTATTCTAATAAGTAAATCCAATGCAACCAATCCGTTACTCAACTTGATCTGCGCATTTTGCCACCACGGTAAATACCTTATTTATCATAACTCACTCGTATGAACTTGGATCTCAAATAGTGCAACCATTTACTTTATGGAAAAAGCAGTTCGTATCAAGTATAGATATCCTTACCCTCGGAATATATTAAAAATGGGTCATCATTTTTAGCCGCTAACATTTCATCATGCATCAGCCCAACATGGAGCCTAAAACAAAACCAAATGAATTCATGTAAGTAAAAAGCAAAGACCTTTTAAACAGTAACTATTGCTATAACAGAAAAATAGGGTAAAAGTCGAAAAATACCCACGAACTTTCAAAAATGACCAACGAACTAAATTTCATCCTTACTAGACCAACAAACTTGTTTGTTTTGTGACAATATGACCAATATGACCGGCTATATATCCACGTCATTAATTATTGATTTTTTAAATGCCAAATCTGATATATCTAGTCCACGTCATATAACATAAAATGACTAACATACCCTTATCTTCTTTCTCTTTTGCCAGTTTCTTCTTCATCCAGCCTATCATTTAATTATCACCACACATATTTATCAAAAGTTCTCTTTAGATCTTTTCACATGAAAACTAGATAAGAAGTCACATTCGTGGTTCATACTACTGCACGATATCGCATCACAATGTTGATCCAAAACAGCAGTAATGTTTCCTTATCACCATCGACATAATTCTTGGTCTCATCACTTAAACACTTTAGAATGTAATTTTATACAATCATTTTTACACAGCGATTATACAAATAGAATGTAAATTTTTTATAACAAAGTGATTAGAGTAACAAAATCACTCAATTTGACTTGTTACCCAACGTCCCAACCTACGGTTTTGACGCCTCTATCTGATTATTTACGACTACTTACAGATACACAAATGAACCATATGAGGTAAAACTGAGATTGTGAAATCTTTAAAACAAAATAAACATAGATGCAATCAGATGAAATCTAACCTTGAAAAGGTCGATATTACTAGGAATCCCTTCAATCATGGCGGCATCAATTGTAGTTTGTGTACTTTCAACCACTTGGTATTTATCCCTACATATAATCGTAGCCTTTTCTACAAGATTTTATCTCCAACAACATGATTTTTACTTAACACAAGATCTTGTCTCACCGAACAATTCTTCCAAAAAGCAATAGAATCATTCAAACTCCATGACGAATGTTTCATCCACTTCCTTAGATAAACACTCCCATCAACATCATATACATGATTGCGGTACACTCCAGATACTTCACCATTAGCCGCAGAGTTGACTTCCTTGAATCTTGTGGTCAATGGTCCACCCCAAAATCTGAACAAGATGTCTGGATCAGAAAGCGTTCTACTTTTGGAATCTAAGCTGGTTGTATCTTGTGATACATTTGTTGTTCCCCTTTCTCTCATTGTTTAAAAATTATTTTTATGAATTTTGTTAATGATTTAACAAGATTCTGTCATTAGATTTGTAACAATGAAGATCGAAGACCATGAAGAAAACGGATGAAATGCATCAAGAAATTAAACCAATGGTGGTTGTGTCATTGACTATAAATATATTTGGGTGGAAATCCCATGTGGATATAGCTTGTGTCTTTATGGAAAAAGCAGTTCGTATCAAGTATAGATATCCTTACCCTCGGAATATATTAAAAATGGGTCATCATTTTTAGCCGCTAACATTTCATCATGCATCAGCCCAACACGGAGCCTAAAACAAAACCAAATGAATTCATGTAAGTAAAAAACAAAGACCTTTTAAACAGTAACTACTGCTATAACAGAAAAATAACATAAACTTCTAAAGTAATAAAAAAATATGAAATCATTAGTTTTTAGAACTTTGCACATAATGATCAAAGGTAAATAAATTAGCAAATTATCACTTCTTGCAGTCCTTTGGTTCATCGAAATCTTCAAGGGAAAGAAGTGGATATCATGTAAAAATCATAACAGTAAGCGGTTAAATGTGATGAGAATAGTTCCTGTAGATTTGAAAAAAAAAATCCAGTTTAGACATTTTATCAAACAGTTATTGTGCTAACTTTGAGTTTATTTGAGTACATTTATAACTCCACTATGCAGGGCATTTTCTCATCACGTCTTAATTAAACTGCAAATACCACAATCGTCACCTTGGAACTGCTCCTTTGGAGGTCTGCAATTTAGAAGCTAGCATCATTAAAACAAAAACTAATTATAAAAGTTAAACGTTTTCTGAATTGAATTATTACATACATCATCATCATAGGATTTTCAAATTTCGCAATGATATTGCACCATATTGACACCAATGAAAGCACTCATAACTCAAGTGAAAATAACGATTCAAAAATTCTATTTAAAGATTTCTAGTTAAGGAATATATCGGCTCCTCATTGTCACGAACCGAACAAATAACCTCCAATAAACATGTGCTTCAACATATCAATTTCAAGTCAAGATTAGTGTTTGTGAATGCATACTTAAGTGTAAATTTGCTTGTTTTTAAGCACTGGTTTAGTTGGATACCCGCGCATAGCGGCAGCGATAAAAATTACTAACCCAACTCGCTCCGCAATTCCCTACCCGCTTAGAGAATTCGTTTGTTTGGGTTTCCGTAGCTTTCCCGCAACATCATATTAACATCATTCTCGCTTGTATAAAGACTCACACACTCTCTTACACATCAAACATTGTCTCCAAAAGTATATATCTTTTACAAATCAAATTTGTATTCAAATTAAATATAAAGTTGTTAAAAAATTCAAAATAAACCCACTAAAAATGTGAAAAGCTAAAAATTTATAAAAATATATCAAAATAGATATTGAATTAAAGATCACGAAATTTTAGAAAATACGGTGAAATTAAATCATAAAAAAAATAGATAAAAAGATATGTCAAATTGAAAATAAAAGTGATTTTTTAAGGGCGAGAGAGGTGGAAGGGTAAGTGACACATGCACTCTATGATGTTTATCTTAATAAAATAAGATGGATGGTCAAGATTGCACCTCCTTATCTTAATTTTTGATGGGACCCACATTGTAAATGCTTTATATAATAGTACTAGTTATAATACCCGTGCACGCACGAGATTTTTTCTAAAAACTTACTTGAGCATTATTACAGCGATGTTTTAATCTCTCTGTAGCTTGAAACTGTACGTTTTGAATATGTAACTTGAAACCCGCCCGTGATATTTTAGTCTCATGATAGGCGTTGAAACCGGGGGGGGGCGCATAGTGCGTTATGAATATATATAACTTGCCACCCCCCGCCAAAACAACGCTCGGGGGGGGAAAAGGGAGGAGCGGAATGAACAGATTATAAACAGACTTAATACATTGAATTACAGGAGTTACGAAACATGTTCTAAAGATTCTAAGAGAGACAGAAGTGGTATGCGAGGGTGCAGCGGGTTACATGCAAAGTAGACCAACCATGGCGATATGAGGCGACAGGGGCAAGAGAGATAATTGTAGTTTAATGTCACAAATGTCGTTTTGTGACTATTTTTGGTATCCTATACAACCAACTTAAACCAAATGTGGTAATCAGCTATTTCTCTTCCATTTCATCAAACAACATAGAAAGTTTCGTCCAAGCTTGCGATCTAGATTGGGTGGTCTAGTCCAGCACAAAGCGTCACTTTGTTAGCATCATGTAGCTTGACCTAAACTGCATGTACGAATTAGAACTCTGATGCAAAAATTCCACAAGTCTTTTTGTCAAATTTGCGCTTGATGCCACTCTATTGAAAATATTAATGTATATACATAGTGTCTCAGCCCTTAGACCTCACCCAACTTCAAGTTTGTGATGAAAGACTAACAGAAGGAATTTAATATTATGAAGGTCAAAAAGTTAAGATTGTACACCAGGATGAGCTTTTAGCCATGGTTAGTACTAAAAAAACTGAAGTTGAATTTGCTTGTTATACCTTAGTATTCTAATAAACAATTGCTTTTAGCCAAACTATGATATAAGCAATTGAATTTGCTTGATGTACACCAGGAAATTGGAAGAAATTTCTTAGTGGTGTTTGTCAAACTAATTGCTATAATTAAATAAACATAGTACTTTTTATAAGCAACTTAAAGATCCTGTACACTCATAAACAATATATCATAAGTTGCTAAATAACTAATTGGCATATTTAAAGCTTACCAAACTTAAAGCTTTAGCTTTTGATGTTAACATTCGCCACTTGCTCTTCACTTGCTTGTTACTTGTGGTGAGACTCCACCTTCGGGCTACACTTGTTCTATTACAAATTTCAAGTAAGAGGATTTGAAAACAACAAACACGACACTTAAGTGTTTAGGCGAAAATCCACACACAACTCACACCGAAGACATTTCTCTCGTAAAATACTTTAAATTCATATATTTTTTAGTAACATATTAACCATAAAGTATATCACAGCTAACAAATAGCATATAAATTAAAGTTATATTAATTCCCTTCCGCTTACTCTCATCTCTCTCTCTATCTCTCTCAACTTGATTACACAACTACATGTTTTGTTCTTCCTATGTAAGTGCTAATTCAGCTCCATCAAATAGTTTTGTTTTTCATTTTTCAGAAAATACTCTCCAAATATATTAAAACCACCTAAAGCCAATATGCAATTTATACATGCTGAACTGTTTATGCATTATACTTTAAAAAGGTCAATATATTTAATTAATTTATAGCATTTTTACAACTAAAATAATTGAAACATATGCTATAACTAAGAACTTTCAAGTACCTCATAACGTTTTGTCATATCATTAGAAAGTCCCAAATGCCTCTTTATTTAGCAGAAGATGAATTGGTCAAAGATGAAGGGTGGGCGAGGGGCGCGGGGGCGGGGGGATCGGGGCGGCATAACCCCACACATCAGTATTCCAAGTTAAAACCTGCATTTATGTCATTGTTTAATGGTTCGTAATTAATATTTACTCCGTAAT
The DNA here is from genome assembly GCA_026074375.1 of Tanacetum coccineum. Lineage (NCBI taxonomy): Eukaryota > Viridiplantae > Streptophyta > Magnoliopsida > Asterales > Asteraceae > Tanacetum > Tanacetum coccineum. Next base: position 5,150 of record BQNB010002245.1, on the reverse strand, counting down.
AATGAGTCATAATTAGATAACTTTGAACAAAAATCTGGAAAAGAGAAAGAAGAATGAAATAAAATTATCACCTTAAGCTTTCCCAGATGCCAAGTTTTGGATATGCTCACAACTTCCAACCTCTTATCGTGCTTAGATTGAGGATAATTGCAGTGATGTGTCATTGAGACCTAATCACTAAATATATGGAACTACTATAAGCCTTGAAGGCTAGTATTACAGCACTTTTATACTTTTTTAGCTCTTTGTTTTTATTGGTTAGTTTATTGATTCTATAAAACTTTAGATGCCTTACCATTTATTCAATTTGTTAAGTTCTAGCTGGATTGGCTTATTTTTTATAGAACGGAGATATTTTTTGGGATAAAATAATAAATGATGCTACCGATAATAGGTTTCAGATTCATGGTTGTGAATTTCACCACGTTACTGTTAATGATCTATCTAAAATTGTCTAAGCCAATCTCGAATCAACAATGTAAAATTTCAGGAACACACATATGTACCTCATTTCTGTTTTGATACTATCCATGTTGATTCTCTATTCCATGTTACTCATAAGTCAGGGCTTTATGCTTGTTTTGAGCTTTAAAGAGGAAGCAACTAAACCTCATATGTGAAAGAAGTATGGTCCATCCTTGTGGTTTACTGTATTAGACTAATATCTCTTAGATTCTGATTAGGCCACAAGAGGGCATTAAAGGCAGGAATGTTAGTTGTTTTTCGGCAGAGACAGTGACAATAACTTCAAGAACATGGCTATTTTCTATATTAGCATCCAACTTTGAAGGAAGCCAACACATTGCATCAAAACAACCAATTACATACCTATAAATCGATTTGGGTTGAGTTTTCTCTATGATGGGTCAAGTGGGTCGAAAGCATTAAAAATGCATACAACCTCCAAACTCGCTATATTTAAAAAAAAATTATGATGGGTGGTCGAGCTAATCGATTGGTTAACAAAGTTTATGGAGATACAAGACGTTTGATCTCGAACATCCATACACACTATAAGACACAAATGACTGTTAGTAATATGGGGTGGGTGACTTGGCATATGTTTACGGCTACATCAGATCGGGGACTAGGGTGGCGGCGGAAACGCAAGGACACAGACATGTTATTTTCTGGTTGGAGGAGCGGAGGCTGCTCGCATATGGGGATCTGAAGTACACATTAGCGAGGCGCGAGCTTGGGACGGGCGCGAGTAAACAGGAGGGGTTTGTATATACGGGGGAGGGGGCGGCGACTGTGATCGAGGGAGGCGACGACCCACTGCCCGACCGCAAGAGCGATTTCCACTATCTAGAGTCCGGCGGGGGTGCTAGAGATTTCGATGAAGAACCGAGAGATTGCATGAGGTTGAAGATGTTTAAACTCTAGGGGAGAAGAGTTAGGACAAAGTGACAAACCTGTTAAAGCAAATTTACCACCAAGAACTGCACATAAGCGAGTTATAAAGTGGGGGAAATTGCGTCTTTCTTTTTTAATGGCAACAGTAATTGGTGAAAGATCGTATAAGTAAACCGCTGAAAATCACATCTAAAGTAATTAAGCCTCACAAATAAATAGATTTTGATCATATGATAAGACCATAAGCAATAACTTCAAAACCTGGCCATGTCCTGTCATATTCTTTCATTGGGGGAGAAATACTCGTTAACTGATTGGTATGTAAGACTTCTTTTCATATGTACTTATACTTGATCGAAACAATTAAACATTATCGTAAAAACAAAAAGCATATTATAATACCAAACTATAGTGATGACACCTAATAATGACAATTAAACTATAAAATAAAATTATAACTGGAAGTTTTTTATGACAAGATAAGCATGCCTTCTACACCAGTCAGTTTCATCCTTGAATGTTTTAATTAATGATTTGGTCATGTGAATATGACGTACAAACAAACTTTTGTATTATGTTACTTCATCCACCATGAAACCAATAGTAGAGTTCACTTTGACTCTCAAAATCCGGTGATTACCATATTTTACTTTTCCAAAAAAGTGTGTATTCTCGGTAGCAACTCTAGTTTTATTCCTAGAACCCTTTTAAATCGACATAAAACTCAGTTTCCTGCTTAAAATCAAATCACAACGTCTGATAAAACCCAGTTTCCTGAACTATATATTTGCAAGTCTGATTAAAAACGTATTTGTTAAAAAATACATTTTAATCACATATTGACACGTACTAATAAATTGCGTCAGGCCCTTGGTTTTATCTTTGTGATTCAAGAAGCTGAATAAGGTGACCTCCCATCATCCCACATGAAATTAACACTTCTTAAACTCGTTATCGATGTATAACTAATATGTCACTTATCCTCTTCAAGCTGCATATTCGCTCTTATATGAATAAACCTACTCAAGAAAACTACACTCCATAACCATATCATCAGTTCATAATCATGAATAAAAATCCAACCTTTTTTTTACTTAAACCCTACATCATCAATTCACTAATATATTGTATGTTCCAAACTCGTCAATAACAAAACAAACACATTCCTCCACTATTAGATCACAAATTAACAAACACATATCCTTATCTCTGAATCTATCCGATGCTGTAAACAACAACAATACACAAATTAAATATATATCCACTACAAAAAACATAATTTACAAAATTAACTGTGGGTCAGAAAAGCAATTAATATAATCGAAAACATTAATATTATTAAAGTAAAGTAGAAAATTAGACATGGAACCAAATCTTACCTAAATCATTGAAGAACCAAAGTTGAACCAAAGTGAATTGAATGAGTTGTAATTAATTTTGAGAATTGTGATTGTGATATTCAGACGTTGGATTTTAATGATTTAGGGTTAATTGTGTTCTCGACTTCATCTGTTCTCCAATACATTTGATTTAGGTTCACGATTATTAATCATTTAATTTGTGTAATTGTGTATTTAGGCTTGTTTCAAAGTACACCCTTTAATAACTGTATATTACTCCGCCTACCCACCAGTTTGTATCTTTTAATTTTTGACACATGTATTTTTTAGCTTAATTTTTAAATAAAAAAAACGAATTTGCAAACATTTTTTCCAAATAAGGAATTATTTAGGTTTTATTAATTGAATATCTTTAAAACAAATAAATAATAATTAAGAAAATCTTACTAAATAAGGTATGATTTGATTTTTTTGAAATACGAATATCTCACTTGACGTTTTTCTTTACTAAGTAAAAGATAGATATACATGTGGAATTTATGCCAAGCATAATTAAAAAGAATTAAGCATAGATAAATTATGTAAACCCCTAATCAAATAAATTATAAAATGACAATAATTGAAAATCAAATTAAAAATAATTGAAAATCACATTCAAAATCAAACAAACCTAGGAAAATATTGTAGATTGAATTTTATCATCCAAACCCTAATTTCAATCATCATCATCATCATCTGGTGGATGTTTCCTTTATAAAAGTTGATTGAAAAAAACACGAATTCATGTACAAAATAAGGAAATCAATAATATTATTCACTAGAAAACGAAAAAACATACCCGGTTTTAGAAACAAATTTCGATTAAGCATACAGTTGAGAATTGATTAAGCAATTTTGAAAAGTGTTGGAGTTATGTTTAAGGTCATGGGTTTATGGAAGTGACAGAATTAGAGAATGCGTTTTATTATTTTGAATTTTGAATGGATGATTAAGAGAGAATGATGCCTGATTTTTAGGGGAGGAGTTATTAAAGCTGTTTTAATTTTGAAAACTGGCGATTAAGCATGATTTTAAACATGACATCTTTGTTTTTTACTTTGTTATCACAACCATTGGCATAGCACAGTGATTGACACTCTTTGTTTGTGAATCACCCAACCCGGGTTCAAATCTGGCCATAGACAAAAATTTTAAAAAATCTCCAAAAAATCACGCTTGCTATGTGTCCATGTAGGCGATGAGGTGGCATATAAAACATCAAAATTGTCCATGTAGGCAATGAGGTGGTATATAAAACTTCATATTTAGTGACATGGAAATTAGTGACATGGACAGTTTGATGACATGTCTTTAATAACGTGTCGTAAACTGTCCTATATATAAGTAAAGATTAAGAAAATATTCTACATCATATCATAACATTTCTGTATCACCCTACAAAAAAGCACTCCCTTTGCTTTATATGTGTGTTTTGCGTAAGAAAACAAAATTTGACAAAACTCATTATAAGCATAGGGTAACCATGCCGTAAGTGCCAGTGTCATAAGACGGAGCCATAGGCACCGGTTAGTCTACACACCTTATGAAACTTAATCAACTTTACAATGAGACATGATGTGTGGATCTGATCGGGGTTTCTCTTCTCGTAGGTTTGAGTAGTCGGGGTTTTACAGTGGGACAAACTGCTTTAGAAGTCGCCTCGTGCAAAGTGACAAAATACGAGAAAGCATGCATTAAAAATCAATGTGTGTTTATGACTTTATTCCTTACACGTTTGATACATTTAATTTTCTTCCACCCGAGGCGGTGGAGCTCCTAAACAGGTCCAACGAGTCATGCATAGTAATGTTATGACTCCTATATCCACAATTGTTGTTTTCAAAAAAAATAGTTTTGTCATTCAAAAAGAGTTAGCGGTTCATCTTGTTACGTGTTTGCCTTCTACCACTATGTAAATTCTAATTTAATAAATAAAGATACTTATTATCTAAACTACGAGGCATGCAGACCCGTGCGATGCACACGGCTTGTGTCAAATTTTTTTCTCATGTGGTTGCTTGCATAATGATTTTGTTAGAATGTTGATGCGTTAGTCTGATTGTGTATACTTTGGGAATTGGCCGTGTAATGTTTAGATGCGTTGTTGAACATGCAAACCCGTGCGATGCACACGGGTTGTATCTAAGTGTTTATTGCATAATAATTTAGGCTACTTCAAAATAAGCATTAAGAAAGGAATAGTAATAATTAAGTGGTTTTTTAAACTTTTTCTCGTGAAATATTTTATACAAACAAACCAAAGCCAAAAATATATAGTTGAAAGTCGACTAATTAAAATTACATATAATAACCATATCACCGTAGAATTCCCATAACTAAAACTACTCATATATTAAATTTTCATCGTAAATACCACACTGATTAGACCAAACAGCTTCCATAGATCTTCTTCCA